>LPNX011150972.1:0-38726 GCA_001517045.1 Pseudotsuga menziesii
GGTGGTAGAGCTAACTGATAGGCTACCTGTCTGATCCTAGATAGTATTTTAAAAGGACCACAATATTGAGGTGCTAGCTTGGCACAGCTACCGAGCCTCAAAGAACTCTTTTTGGGTCTCACCTTAATGAAAACATGTTCGCCTACTTGGAACTCCTTTGGAGTTCATTTAAGGTCTTCTTTACTTTTCTGTCGATCTTGCGCAATTTTCAAATTACCTTGTACCTATTTTACAATTAATTCCATTTCTTTCAATAATTCAGGTCCTAATACTAACCTGTCCACTGGATTACTCCAAGAGATGGGGGTATTGCATTTCCTCCCATACAGAATTTTGAAAGGATTGTACCTAGTTGAAGCTTGATAATGATTATTGTAAGAAAATTCTACCAGATGTAAATAATCTTCCCATTTACTTGGTTGCTCCTTTACATACATTTTGAGTAAATCCTCCAATACCTGATTTATTCTTTCAGTCTGTCCATCAGTTTGAGGATGGAAAGAGTTACTAAAGTTTAACGTAGTATTTAATCCTTTAAACAAAGATCTCCAAAAATTACCTGTAAATTTAGGGTCTCGGTCTGAAATTATCACCTTTGGTATTCGATGCAACTAAAAATTTTGTTTTAAGAAAATAACATCAATATTTGCATCTTTATAAGTAGTTTTGATAGGTATAAAATGGGCTGATTTACTCAATTTGTCAACCACTACCATTATTGAGTCATTTAAGTTCTGATTTTTAGGTAATCCAGTAACAAAATCAAAGCTAATTATCTCCCATTTCCAGCTAGGGATAGGCAATGGATGAAGTAGCCCAGCTGGATGCTGATGTTTAGTTTTTACTTGCTGACATTCAAAGCATCTAGCAATATATTCTTCCAGTTCATTTTTCATGTTTGGCCAGAAACAATCTTTTCTTAGCATGGTTATATTTTTCTGATAACCTGGATGCCCTGAGTAAGGAGTTTTATGAATTTCGTTTAAAATTAATAGCTTAATCTTAGGTACATTAGGTACGTATAATTGATCTTTATACAATAATAGTCCTTTTTCATTCAAGCTGTACCCTGTACTTAGACTTTCTATTAAATTCTCTTTTACTTTTGCTTGTAATTTTTGTCTTGTTCTATTCTAGCTTCAAGTTGTTCTTCCAAGTCTGTTGTATAAGTGTTGATAGCTATTGTAAAATTCAACTTTGCATTTCTACTTAATGCATCAACAAATTTATTCTCCTTTCCTTTGATGTGTTGAATTTTAAAATCGTATTCACTTAGAAAAGCGAGCCACCTAGCTTGCCTAGAATTCAAGTTAGGTTGATCTAACAGGTATTTCAATCCTTTATTATCCTTCATTAAGATAAACTTCCTTCCAATTAAATGATGACACCACATCTTTAAGGCATGTATGACAGCAGCTAATTCTAAGTCATAGGTAGCATAATTTTTCTCATGAATCTTTAGTTTCCTAGACTCATAAGCAATGACATGTCCTTCCTGAGTGAATACTCCTCCTAAACCGTCATTGCATGTGTCAGTACATACTATAAAATATTTATTAGGGTCAACAATTCTTAATATTGGTTCAGTGGTTAATAATTTTTTTAACTTTTTAAAACTATCTTTGCACTTCTGATTCCAATCAAATTTTTTCCCCTTTTTCTGCAAAGAGGTTATCATATTTGCAATTCTTGAAAACCCTTCGATGAACCTCCAGTAATAATCGGTAATTCCCATGAATGATCGGATGTCAATTACGTCTTTTAGGACTGGCCAATCTTCGATTGCCTTTATCCTTTTGGGGTCAACCAAAATTCCTTCTTTGGTCACTACATGACCTAAGTATTGGATTTTATCTTTAAAGAATTCACATTTACTAAATTTCACAAAAAATTGATGCTCTTGTAACTCTTGCAAAAAAAAATTTAAGTGTTATTTATGTTTTTTTTAAGATTTTGAATAAATTAATATGTCGTCAATAAATACGACGACAAATTTATCTAGATATTTGTGCATTACATTATTCATTAGACACATAAAAACAGCTGGAGTAGTAGTAATCCCGAAAGGCATAACGACAAACTCATAATGTCCATATCGAGTTCTAAAAGATGTTTTAAAGATGTCTTCATCTTTAATTCGGACCTGGTGATATCTGGACCGTAAGTCAATCTTTGAAAACACCATGGCTCGATGTAGTTGATCAAACATATCATCTATGCAAGGTAACAAGTATATGTTCTTGATAGTCACTTTATTTAATTGGCGATAATCTATGCATAGTCGTAGAGTTCCATCCTTCTTCTTAACAAATATGACAGGTGCCCCCCAGGGAGACACACTGGGTCTAATATAATTCTTATCAATAATTTCTTTTAACTATGACTTAAGTTCATTTAGTTCAAGTATATTCATTCGATAAGGGGCTTTTGAGCTAGGCACTGCACTAGGTACAAGCTCAATAGTAAAATCTAAATCTCGTTTTGGAGATAGTCCTAGAATTTGTTTCGAAAATACATCTGAATATTCATTTAGAATTGGTATATATTCCAATTTTAATTTATCTATGTTGTTCATGTTTTTTTCATCGATTACTGTTACTGCATAAGCCTTACAGCCTTTCCTAACAGCTCTCTTAAGCTACAGAGTAGAGATCTGCCTTAGGGTTGTTTTCCTAGGAATTCCCTTTACACTTATTAACTTTCCATCGTTATTTATGCAAGTAAAGGTTTTATCGAAGCAATTCAAGACCACCCTATGCTGCTCTAACCAATCCATACCAATTAATATATCATATGAGCCTAAAGATAATACATTGAGTTTAACAAAAGTTTCAAACCGATCCATAGTTACTAGACAATTCTTTACAAAGCTAATTACCTTTCTCTTTGAACCAGTAGCTAACTGAACTAACCAAGAACTTGAAAACTTTTCAACTAGAAGTTTACATGTTTCTACCAAATTAGGAGAAATATAGCTTAAACTAGATCCTAGATCAATTAAAATAGGTATTTGATTTATCTTACCTTCCACTTCCACCATGGAAGTTTGATAGTCTGCTTGCCAATTCTCTAATGCTGCATTGAACCTGGGCATTGTCCTCGCTATATCACCAACGGTCATCTCCTCTTGTATTGTGTGGATGTTGCTGATAGTCTTCTTCCGATTGGGACAGACTAATGCATAATGTGGACCATTGCATTCCCAACACTTTATGGGTTCTTTTCATTCAAAGATCTTTGTGTAGTTACTATGGTTGTTAGTAGTTTCTTTATTCTTTTGATTATTCTGATTGGTGTGTGAATTACTTTTATTCCCTTGGAAATTCTTATTAGGAAAAATTCTGGTGTTATTATTTTTACAATTTCGATTAGGTACAAACTCTTTCTTCTTTTGTTCAAAGTTATTATTTATTTTGTCCTTCCAGTTGGCCATACTCTCCTTTTTACGATTATGTTCATAACATAAATCCGCTTTTCTCATGGCTTCTTCTAGAGTTTTCAGATTGTCATACCCAATCCTGTCCTTTATATGATAAGGTAAATCGCTGAGAAACCATTGTACCTTATGTTTCTCGTCCACAATGTATGGCACATACCTGAGCAGACTTAAAAATTTACTATTCAGTTCTTTCATATTCATTGTACCCACTTTTAACTTGTAGAACTCCTTAGCACTCTCCTCATGGTACTGTTCAGATAACAATTTCTTTTTGAAATATTTCTTGAATGTGCTCCAATTTATGTTTTTATCTCTTATTTTTTTTACTCTTTTTAAGTCCTACCACCATATATCAGCTTTTCCCGTAAGATTATAAATAGCCATCCTGGCCATCAGTTGATTAGAATAGTTATAAATTTGGAAGTACTTCTTCATCTCAGATAGCCAGGATTCCACTTCTTCCCCCTTTCCAGTTTCTCCATTAAATGTTGGCGGCTTGATCTTCTTGAACTCCCCAGAGATTTCTTCATAAGGTTTATATTTTATTTTCGTATTATGGTGGTTATCTTCACTGTTGTTACTAGTATAATGAGAGTTGTGTTTGTCACCATATACTTAGGAAGATGAGCTACTTTCATTTTTAACGTGTTTAGTATGTTTATACTTATGCTGATAGCCTATATCTTCAGACTCGATTCTTTTACTTTTTCCCTCAGTATGAAATCTTTCTATTAATATCTGATTCAGCTCCTCTTGAGCTCTCAGAATCCTCTCATTTTCTTTCTTAACGGATTCCATCTCTTATTTTAATTCTTTAAATGTTTGTAGTAGTTTGGAAGAATTATTGGTTATATCTTCTTGTATAGGTTCTTTTTGTAAGTTATCTCATTCAGTGTAAGGATATTCCTCATCTGCATATTCTTCCAATCTTTCCATACATGTCATTAACTCAGAAACAAATTTCTCTATGTGTATCATTCAAAGAAAACAACATTAGCATAATTATTTAAATTTACTGTTCCATATAAGGAAGTTGAGCTTCATTAAGGCCTAGTGTTTGAACCTTGTGCTTTGATACCACATGTAATAACCTAAAAAAATTTAAAATTTAAAATTTTTTAAAGTGACATAAAATGTCTTAAGTCACAACTAAGTAACAGTTAATGGTTAGCGGAAAATGAAACAGTTTCTAAAGGAATATGGTATTGCTTCTTTAAAAGAACCTAAAAACTAAAGGTTGTAATCTTAAACACCTGTGTTAGTACTATTAAAGACTTAACATCTTTAGTTCTATTAGAGTTAGAAAAGGACTTGCATTTTGCTGCTGCTAGATATACTAATGATTAAATTTTGTCAAGTAGGTAAGAATTTTTGTTTGAGATCGGGGCTTACTTAGCGTTCTGCTAACTCAATTGGACTGCTGGTTCCTTACAAGTTTACCAGGTAAGCGTAAGATCCAGTAGGTGTTATTTAAAATTACATCTAGAAAATTAATTTCCTACCATGTTAAGATGCTAGTTTAAGCAAAAGGTTAAATATGTTGCTTGTCTTCAAGGAGGTAATGTAAATTCTTTTTTGTTGTTATAAATCCATAATTGTATTTATAACTAATGCCATAATTACCTTTTAATAAACATAAACAAGGGTTTAATTTGCTGGAACAAGTACTTACCAAGGTTCCTTCAATCGTTTTAAAATCTTAAGACACTGTTTATCTTCTTATGTTTACAACAATGGTTATTTATAACTTCCCATAGAGAGATTAGAGCTCATGGTTTTGGGTTGAAGTTCACTTTAAACTATTTAGTGATATCGCAGCTATTCTTAATTCAATACTTAAAATATGTCCTTCTCTTAAAGCATGATGAAGTTACCTATGTTTTTCCATTACAATTTTAACAATGAGATAATAGAAAATTATCGGAATTCTCCAACATTTTAGTCTTCAGTTTCTCAAACACTCCTTCAACAAATAGCATAAAGGTTATGTTTTGAGAAGTTTAAGGCTTTTCCTTTTTACTATAGTCATAAGCTATGTTATAACCATCTCATAATCCCTTTTATTACTTCTAATATTACACCATCTATTGACTTGTTTGAAAGCATGGAGATATTTTAGGGTAACATTAGTATCCAAGTTTTTACCCTAAGGTGGAATACATAAGTATCAAACTACTATGATGAAATCGAATGATGGCAATCATAAGTTATAGTTTAAACCTATACTTTGCGAAATTCCAAGGCATAAGATATATATCATTGGCATAAAGTATATTATTGGCAATCATAGGTCGTATAGTTTTGAAATGATCATTTGTAAAATGTTTTATGCAACGTTGACTATAGGTTTCAACCGACACTTGGAGAATTATTTGGTTGGACATGTGGATAGGTTACATCCACTCGACAGTTGAATTAAATCCTTGTAACCCTACTCATTTGCATTGTAGACTGTGGGTTCCTCCTTTGTGTTGGCTGAGATGAGAGCTCGCGGCCATGAGAGGCCTATAACCACCTCCGAATTTCCCCTCCATTTTCTATGTTGTAACTGTTGAGAGAGGTTGTTTATGGTTTTGGTCTTTCACTGGTGGATGGAGTTACAATAAGAATGGATAGTGGCCTTTCTTTACAGCTCAAGGGCTGTGCTATTTTTAACCTACAACTAAACACCATAGCTTCTACCCTTGTATACTTGAGTCGATTTCTTGTGTTTCCGTCACAGAGGTGACTTTGTGTCTTCTTCCTTTCGACATGGTACCAAATGTGACCTAGTTTGGCAATATTTCCGCAGCTTCCACTTAAATTTACAAGGTTTTTTACAATTTTAAGAAAACAAGTATTTATGACGTTACTATTTGAAACTTGCAGGCCTTTGCTCCCAGTTCAAACCCTGTAGGTGAAAGCGAGCTCACCCTTCAGCATTTCATGGGAAAACAAAAATGGTAAGCACCTGTTAACACTCCATTTTTAACATTCTATTTTGAGCTTGACATAAGTTCGAAGAAGGCCCCATCCCTTTAAAAATTTGTGTGAATGCTATTTAGGTTGGTAGAGGCTCCTGGTCCACAATTTAGAACCGTCCGACAATGAAAAAAGAGCAACGATCGGTCGTGGTTTTCACCCAAGATGCAAGACGACGATCAAAATATGGCTTTCACAGGTTCCGTTAAAGCAAGGAAACAAATGAAAAGCCAAGATCAAAGCAAATCCCAATCAATGGCCCATAACAGTTTCATTGAGCAAACATGCTCGATGGAAGGAGCTTTTCCAAATTAAGAAAAGGTTAAAGGCTGAAAACATTCGACGGGAGAGATGAGATCAAAGGAGGATCTATGGTCTCAATCAATTTCACAAAACGGACTTGTGTGGGTAAAACTACGATTTCAAATCATGAAAGGTGGTCCTAGACCTGAAGAATCAATGGTCCTGATAAGGAAAGAAGAGATATATGATTGTGGTTCATTTCTCAATACAAACTAGCGAGGATGAATACCATGATCTCGCATTGTGAAAAATAGTGGGCCCCACTCATATCAACGGTTACATGGAAAGGTCGATCACGATCGATGATCGAGGGCTAGCCTTAGTCTAAAATGGTTTCTTGAATTCAGAGAAGAAAGCTGGCGGCAAAAATGATGGAACGTGGACGGTGGACGTGAAAGATTCCTCAAATTTGAAGGCTGAGAAGACTTCCTCGGGTATAGGCTTCACATCCAATGCGGAGATGACAGTAGAGGAGACATTCATACATGTAATCATCCTCTTGGCTGATGGATTGATACCCCCAAGCACCGTCTTTGATAAACCTGAGGCAAAGGTCCCGTCCAATAACACTAACTTTCTTGAATCCAGATATCTGGCATGTGGTCCACATGGGAAAAACAGTGGGGAAACAGGAGGAGTAGGTTTTGAAATGATGAATCAAACATCTACGCAAAGTTAAGAGAAGCCGTGAACTGAGTCCACTCAGTGCCACTGTCATAGTGAGTGAAAAGGAAAAAGAGGTCAAATCCACATTCCTTGAAACCAGCTTGGAAGTCGCATGAGAAGTGCTTAGAGTCCTATCCATTATCGGATAATATAATTGAACATCAGAAGAGAATATCCCCACTCTGGCATCACACGGGCTAATGTTGATTCAATCAGTATTCAAGACTATATCCATCCCTAGGCCATTTCAGCTTGCCCTATAAAGCTCCATCTTCTGAAGTTGTACAAACAATGAAGCTAAAAGTTGAACTCCAAGGAGTGTTGAGTCCTTTCGCAGAAATCCATGGCTGTATGGTTTGAGAAATTAGTTTGACAAGGGGTATTGATGGTTGGCGAAGATGAAAGTGTTTTCCTTCGTCGTCCTTGTTATATACGCTGGGAAGTCGCCAACCACTAGGGCATAGATGTTAAATATAGAGGGAAGTTCACCCACTTCTACACATCCTAGGCCTTGGAAGCACTGTGCATGCATTTTGAAATCCCAACAGCTCTCTCCAATGCTTCCAGTCATAGTCAAGACCTCTGAAATCCCATCCTATGGTGGTGGTAGGACTGTTGGAACAAATGCTCGCCATGGGACCATATAGGTTCGGAGCCTTCGACACCGCCCCTAGAATATCCACTTGGCTACTTTGTCATGGGTGAGGAGAAGGTCAAACTTACACCTAGCTACATGGCCTCTCAGAAAACCCTCCTCGTAGGAGGAAGAAAGCAGCTCAAGGATGATAAGCTTCTTAAGTCATTTATCATCACCAAATGTGTGACCACCTTTTTCCCATCCTCCTCCTATAACAATGTTCCCAGATGAAAGAGGGGCCGGGAAAATGATCAGATGGTGAGACTTGCATCTTCTTGTCAGCCTTTGAGCAACACGGTCTGGAAGAAGCAAGCTGGTCAAAGAGACAAAAAGGTATATCTGAAGTGGCCTGAGTGGACAATGGACCATCGGCTTGCAACATGGGGGATCACTTTCATGGAGTGGGGAGGAAGAAAACTCTATGCTGTGAGTCCACATTTTCACACACTGTAACTCCATAATGCTTGTTTTTATTTGTAAAATTTGGTGATAGTCCCACTCTCTATATTGTTAATGCATGATTGTGACTAGAAACAATTTGTAGATTTGTTTCAGAGAATAGTGTCAGCACTAGAATAGTATATATACATTCCCGAAGGAGGGAGAAAGGGTTGATATTTGTAAGGTTGGGGAAAACCATCAAGGGCTGAGGATCTCCATTATAAATAAGATTTGATGCCTGTGTTATGAATAAAATTGCAGAGGAAGAGTTGTTTCTTAAACCAGAGATTCATGTGTCATTGCTTCTTTCAATATGTATCTTATTTATGTGAAAGGTATATCTTGTTTCCATTCCAGTTTCTTGATTTCTTTCATGTCTGTAACTTAGTGTATAAAATTTTGGAATTCATACTTGCTATGCTTCGCCTATTGTTTTAGACATTTATCAAATTTTATTCTAAATTTACTTGGAATTCATCTCGTTGGTGCTCCACGTGATGGGTTGTTCTCTCTTATCTTCTAAATGCCTGCTAAATATCTCCTGATTGCAAGATCGATGGCTATCTTGCCTCTGTCTGCAGCCTCACGTCATTCTTTCCCTCTTGCAAATGTTCCCTACTCAGGTTTTTGACTCCATTTCCAATGGTCCCTTGCCCTAATAATCCCACATGCGTCTCATGCCACTCTACTTTGACCCATTTCAGGAGTCCGGTCTCCTAACCATCCCTAAGTGAATATCTTACCTGAAGTAAAGATCTAAAGACAAGCTAGAGATCCCTCTCTGACTGCACAAGGCCAGAGGCACAAACTAAAGTGGTTCTGCTGTTGCACCAAGAGTGGGCCCTCCCCTCAATCTTGGGGCTCAATTCTGATGTTAACAAACTGGCATCGTTACCAGGGATGAAATTGAAGATCCTCCCTGGGAAAAAAAGACATGGGTTTAGATCTGATTGTTGATGGTGAACAATGATCAGACGTCAAGAAGGTTGATCACTTTTCACCTGGTGAATCCACTCTTGAAGGGTTCAAACTTCAGCGACTCCGCTGGTGGTACGACCCAGAAATCAAATGATCAGAAGAAGACGGGAAAGCTCCGTCCAAAATGTGGACCTCTTGTAAGGCTTAAAGAATGCATGGTGGAAGGCTAAGATACTCGAGTATACGTTTCTTCCAAGAAGATGTGTTCTATCTTGTAAGTTTGTTCTTATCCTTCCCTAAATTTATCAGAACAGTCTTCTATGGTTCAACTCATTATGAATAGAGCTCTTGCACTTCTGGTTTTGACCTAGATTTCTCTCTAGAGGTCCAAGACGTCAAAGATCTCCCTTGTGAAATTCATGAAACCTCGGTCGATAGTCTAGATATCGTGACTAACTTGGTCTCTCCCATTTATCCAAGCCGGTACAAACCACTACAACTGCCTCCCATCCTCAATGAGTTTCCCGTGAAACATTACAAATACCTCCCAAAATTTGATGGAGAATCCAAAGACTTCACTGTTGATAAGCATTTACAAACCTTTGAACATTTCTCTGACCTTTTTGAAATAGAACATGATGATGTTTGCATGAGGTCTTTTTCCTAGTCCTTGCAAGGGGATGCTAAAGAATGGTTCAGGCACTTGCAGCCTAAGTCCATCAACACTTGGGAGGAGTTTTCTTGCACTTTATTGAAGTTTTGGGGTAAGAGAAGGTCACTAGATCAAATAATTTCGGAATTCTATTCCCTGAAGAAACATGAGGGTGAGACTTTTGATAATTTTAATAGAATATTTTCCATCTTTTATTATAACATGACTAAGGAAGTCCAACCTCTTGAGAACGCTGCTAAGATCTATTATGCAGCCACCTTTCCTCCTGAGCTGTCCTTGCTTCTTTTGGAAAGAAAATCAACCACTTTCCAGCATATGTTTGTTGATTGTCTGGAGGTTGAGGAAAACCTTAAGATGTCCAAAAATTTGTTAGATCAGGACAATGGTGGTGAAATAAAAGATACATTAAAATTGGTTGGGACCTATAAGTAGAATGAAAAAGGCCTGTTCTCTGAATATTATGACCCGCGCCACCCCAAAGCCATACAAGGCAATTTAAAGAAGGAATTTGATGCACCTGTGTATGATGAATATGAGGAAGAATACCTACGGACTGAACCTGAGAATCTAGCCATTGAACCAAGGCCTGCTGATGGAGAGGACCAAGATGCTATGTGAAATCGGGAGGTTAAAGCAGAAAAGGGTGATAAGGAGATTGAAGGTTATAACTTACCCTTATTTTATGCCTCATTTGAATTAATATAGCACATGATTAAAGCCTCTAAGAAAAATAAAAAAGAAGGGGAGATGGTGCAGTCTAAAGACTTGTATGGAAGAGAGGATAATAAAAAGAAGCAGCCAGGAAATCCCTCTCCAGTTACCGATACATCAGGGGTTTGTAATAAGGTGTCAAGTCATGGAGAAGGATGCAACAGCCCTCAGATAAATACATTTTTTAATGTTCTTCCTTCAGGAATATCGCCCCATACAGGAGGAATATGCCTACTCGATTCCGCTGGATAAAAGGAGGAACTCCCTCTTGAAACACACCAAGCTCTCATTGTAGAAATTTTGGGTGAAAATAGGGATGTTTCATTGAAGAAAGATTCTATGGGCCCTCTCTTACAACTATCTAAGTATCACCCAGACAGACCACCAGAAGGAAGGAGTTCCAGATAGCTGTCCTACGAGTGGAGGATGAAATATGTTGGGGGTTTCCGTGTTTTCTATGACCCCATAGCAAAATACATGGAAGGGCTAGGTAACGATAACTATAGCAGGGATTTCTCCTTGCTACATGGGCAGCAATGGCTTCCTTCTGTCTATAGGATAGAAGGGTAGGTTCCTTCTTGGAAAAAGACTGAAACGAAAAATGGAATGTAAAGAACAGAAATAAAAGAAAACATGGAGAACCCCTCTGCAAACAAAGGTCAGGGTTACGCTTCCAATGACCTACAAACAATGATTAAGTGACAGTAAACCGAAATACCTGCAAAACAATTTACAAAATAAACCTGCAAATGAAATCATGGGTTAGAAAACAATGAAACTACTAAGAAAATAAGCAAAACAAGAGAACACAGTTATACCTTCTCTTTGGGTGGAAATAGGCCACCATGCCTTAGCTTGTGGAAGCACCTCTCTTGGATGGGGAGCTATGGCTCAATGAAGATGGACGAGAGGGAGTGTGGGTGGCTTGAGAGACAAAGGGTCTCAAGGCATCCATGGGAAGCATAACAGTATGCAAGGTAGAAGTGTTTTGAGAGTGACCCCCCACCCTCATTTTATAGCTTTTTTGGGGTTTTAGGGTTTTAAGCCTTTAGTCGAGGATTTAACCCCTTTTCTGGGATTTTAGCCCCTTCCTCCCTAATTTTAGCTCCTTTTAGGGTTTTAGACCCTTTTTGGGGGCGTTAGCTCCTAGGAGAGTATTTTGGGCTCCTTTTTGGGGTTTTTAAGCCCTTTTATTCATCTTTAAGCATTTTTTAGGGTGTGGGGGTCTAATGGAGGGTCGTGAAGTGGTGTCCTTGGGTGGTGTAGGTCATGGAGAGCTTAGTGAGGGATTTTTTGGGTTAATAGATTGCCCCTTGATGTGTGAGGGCAGGAGATCATCATATGGACGACAGTCATCATAGGATTTGCTGCGATGAGGTGGTGCTTCCGAGGCTGGGGCATGGTGGATTTTGGTTTTTGTATTAATATGGTTCCCATCAATGGGTGAGATACAAATAATGTGTGACATGTATATGGACAAGGCGGGCATCCCCATGCTCGTGACAATGTCAAAAGAATAATTTGATCTATGCTCTAAAATACAAGAGCCGATCATATACAATTGATGATACAATAATGGTTGCCTCAATGTGAGGCTAAATGCAATACTGATCTGGTACATTGGACCCATGGAATTCTCATGGAATGTTATATCTTCACGACTGATGGTCTGCTGGATCTGGAACAGTACATAGCTGTGTGGACTCCCTGATTGAGAGTTAGAGTATTTGTGGTACAAGTATGCTACATCAATCATGAAGGTATATCGAAGCATTGTTGGGGCTTCTGAACACTATCTCCAATGCAACCCAAAAATCACAAGGGACATAACCTATTTAGGTCCCTCGAATAGACTCATCAATGTGCTAGAGTCAGGTGACATCTGGGGTCTTTGACCAAGTACTATGTAGACCAAACCTTGTACGAATCTGAACAGTGCGATGATGTAGTTGGAGTCGAGCATGTGAGAAACAACCATCCCGAGAGGCACTAAGGACTCCTCTCAAGTGGTCCAAGAAACTCATTAATGAGGTTAATAAAACAAGGATACAGGGACCTCTGGGTCTATCCTCTGGAATATATGTGTTGTCGTCGATAGACGAAGACCTACCGCTAGTCAAGGTAATGATGTTTCCTTGACCAGGAGCGTGAGGGAGATAGCCGAAAGGTGTGAGACAATATGTGGACTGAGCCACTAAATGGGGGTGGGGTGAGGGAAAGAATTGAACAGGGGCAGGGGGAGTGTGATAGACTCAAAATTTCTCTATTTAGAGTATGACGGCAGGGCAGACTAGGCAGCAAATGAAACTTGACTCATGGGAATGGGATCATAACTATAATACTGGGAATGTCACTACAGATGGGAAATACTTGGAAGAGGTGGACACTTTTGATATTGATGGGATCCAAGGAAGACACATTATAGAGTACTCTGAACAAAGGCGACCCAAAGGGAGAATGTTGCCAAATTGTTTTCTGTGGGGTGGTGTCTAGGGACACCGTTATGGTACGATCTCGTGGATTTTTGGCGAGCCTGAGAAGGTAAATGCTCGATGGTGCTTTCAATTTTAGAGAGTCTAAAATCATGAAGAAGACTCCAGTGGGGGCTCTTTTTCGTTGGTAGTCTCTTGTACCCGAAAAATGATAAAAGTATGCATAGGAGAGCCCACCCATCCTGGAGGGGATGAGAGACTTCTTTACCATTGGTACTCCAATCAGGCCAAAAAAGGTTGAACCTATACTGAATGAATGGTCATTTAGATACTTTTACAAGCATGAACTAAACCAAGTTTGCTCGGCAATATTTTCTCGGTGATAAGGCTGGAAAAGAGCTTAATGACGACCCGTGGTGAGCTTTTTCGTAAAGTGTGGCTCCTTTTCCTGAGAAAGCATAAAAGTATGCAGAGGGGAACGGTCTTGGCTTGAATACACCAAGAAAGTCCTTTTCAATTGATGGTCCACATGGTCTACAAAAGGAGGTAAACAAGATGATGTAGATGCCCGTTCCTATACTTTAGCGAGCGGGAAAGGAAGCAGCTACACTCGGCTATCTTTTCATTGTTTTTAGGAGTCAGAAATGATCTTAAACGAAACTCCAGTGTGGTCAACTGATTGCGATGGCACAGGCGGTGCCCAATGTCGGGACGATGGATAGAGGTCCAAAGGTCATCCATGCAGTATGGACGGAGCAGAAGGCTCTCAAACATACCAATACATGCGTGGGCTAGGTCATGGCAGAGGCTCCCGAGTTAGTGCGACAAAGGTATACAAACCGAGGTGGCTCTCAGATAGAGGTCAGGAGAGTGTGTGTGTGTGTTATGGTGGACGTACTTGACTACATGTGATCTGAGTGCAAATCCAGGGGTATTTATATGCCAAATACCAACAAGAAAAGTAAATCATTTTGTGGACAATGGTCCAGAAGTTCGCGTAAGGTGCAGTGGATGAGGATACAACTATGTGTTAAAATAAAAGTAAAAAAAAAGACATTCCTTAATGGGCAGTGGCCCGAGAACTTGCCTGAGTAGCGATCAGGAAGTGTGATACAAGTACAGGTCCATAGACACTAGCATCGTCATGTCATGGCTCATATATCGAGGTGAATTGTGGGAAATGGTCCTGAAAATGATTTATTAAACATGAGACAATGGTCTCATAAAGAGATAGAGGGTGGAATTCTGAAACTAATGGCACCAACGACGTCTCAAACGAAGTCCGTATGGTCCTGTTATGTTGATTGGAAGAAATTAGGCCAAATGGGGCCTATATAAGGGTGGGGTCCACTTGATGAGGTGTCATTGTCACTTTTCGTTATGGAGTTGGAGAGGTGGGCCCTAATTCTTCATTTTCTAATTTCTCTTGTTTCGACCAATGGTTTTGAGTTCCATGACTTGCAGGTAAGAGCTCTCACTGAATCTCAGCTTTTTGGTGGTTTAATTTCTGGATTTGGTCACCCAAAGGCCCCCCATGAGCAATTTGGGGTTTCATAGGGGCCAAGTCGCACCTTTCAAAGCAAAAGGCGCACCCTGGGCACATCTGTGGGGAAATTTTGAGCACCCTGGGCATCTCATTTTTGCCCAAACAAGTGCGCCTTGGCCTCTTTTCAGTGTTTTTTGATGATGGAAGTGGCTTACATTAGGGTTTTTGCTTATGCAGGATGGCAGAGATCAAGTGGAAAGAGAGAGACTATAAGAGTCTCAGGGATGCATCCTTTCATGATGGGAGTGTTAGAGATACATTAGCCTATTGCAGATTGCTGAAATTTACGAGGATACCCCTCATGCAAAGCTTGCGTTTGCTGATGCAAACACTAGTGAGTTTCTGGGATGTTGATGAGGAGGTTTTCCTCTTTTAGGGCCAGCGCATCGAGATTACATTGGAAGATGTATACTTTCTTACTAGGATCCCTATGTTGGGAGTGGTTGGTGACTTGGCCTGTGTTGTCTTGAGGGGAGACATTGGAGGAGTTGTGCGATCAGCACTGTTACGCTATGGCGTACGTGCGTGGCTTCTACATCCTGATGTTTGACATCGAGGATTTGTCCACACGAGCATTGGGGACCTTAATGCAGTGTATCTCGAGTTCCACGGGGAGCCACAAGATATCTGGTGGTCAGCTACAACTAGTAGAGCATGCTATAGGTGGCACATACTATGCATGGGGCCAGATGTATCTACAGGCTGTTCGGCATCATCTTAACAAGTCAAAGAATTCTGGAACTGGTTCTTGTTTTGGCTCCTTCTTGTGTGCTTTCTTTTTTGAGAAAGTACCTACACTTCGTCCTCGTCGGGCTGTGTAGGATAGTTTTCCATGGGAGCCACAGATGTATAGATGGTGTCAGATGATGATCCAAGAGGGTGGCAGCAGAGTGGGCTGCTTTTTTACTAAGGAGCTATTGGATCAGTGGCACCAGCTTCCTGTAGTGATTGAGGATTACCCATATGCGGGTATGGACTACCAAGGAGACCCTGAGATGCCCCGACCTCCTGGTTAGGCTTGGGGACCAGCTGGTATGTATGCGTGATGTTTTTATGTTCATCTTTATACATAGTGTATTTGAGCTGGTTGGTAGTTTGTATTATTGATATATGTGGACTGATGGTGTCCTTGTTTGTATATGCAGATATCGGTCCTTTCCCACTTCCTGGGCATCAGAGGTGGGTTGTTGCCATAGCTCCTGTGCCATTTCCTACCGGGAGCTCCCGCAGGCAGCAGCAAAAGATGGATGGAGTGCTGTCGTATCTGGAGCAGCCTGCTAATGGAGTTTTAGATGATGGATGGAAGCATCTCAGTAGTGATATGATCATCACTATTCACATCCTTCCTTTAGAGTTTACTGGTGTGATGAGGAAGATGGCGATGGCTTGTGAGCACTTTCGCTGAGCGGCGAGAGGAGATCTTCCTGTAGAGGATGAGTACTCTGAGGAAGATGATGACACCGAGTTAGATGATGAGTCTGAGTTAGATTAGTAGCCTAGTGGGGCTGTCCCTAGCACGTTGGTGTGCTTAGGGGTTTTTGTGTCGCTATGTATATCCTGCTAAGAAAGCATATGTGGCTTCTCAGTTTGTATTGGACATGTTTTGGACATACGACTTATCTATTTATCTATATATTTTTGAAGCATGTGGATGCGCTTTTATGGTTTTATTATGTGAGTCTCTTTATGATGATGTGGAATGCAAATGTCTATGTGATGTATTGTTACACTTGTGTGTGTATTTTTAGACATAGTTATGCATGATGTTATGTTTGTATGTTTCCTATATGCGGTTATGGATGTGCCAATTTAGAATATCGTTAGCCATTTGATATGCGACACTATTGAGGTTTCTGGAAACATGTGTGAATGTGATGGATTCAAATGTTCTAACCATCTGTTTAGCACACAGGTACTTTCTAAAGACGCAGGGATCCTGTACTCAATAGTGGTTGTTCAACTGAGAACCAAGCAGCTGGGAGTCTAAGAAGACATCGAGATGGTGAATGCCTAACTAAAGAGTGGTGGCCAAGAGGCCATTTACACTAGCATATTCAGCCTGGTTGTTGGTTGTGGTGCCCACGCATATTCCATTGATGTGGATCAACTCGTGCAATGGGGAGTAGATTACCCATGCAGCCGGGGAAAGGTTCGAAGACCATCTGCTTGCTCCATCTACGAATCCCATATACCGGTTTGAGGTGTGCTCCATTTGAAGCAATGAGAGGAAACGCTACATAAGACTCAATTTTGAAAAATGTGTAAAACAAAAAATGCAAAGACTATAATACAATTTGTAACGTTGTCACTCAAAGGGGTGACGTTAAAGGGAAATTCGTTTGGACTTTCCAGGGATCAGCGATCATTCCTTTGTGTGATGCGATGAATCCTTGTAAACGGCCTGTGGGGACATAGAAAACACACTTGAAAGGTTTCAAGCGGATTTCATACTTGTGACATTGTGAGAACACTTGTTACAGGTCATCTATGTGTTGTGTTTGCTTCTACGACTGCGCGATGAGGTTGTCGAAACAAACCAACATAATGTGAACCAGGTCACGGAAGCAGTGTGTCATGGCACGCTAGAAGGTGGCTTTAGCATTTTTCAGGCCAAAGGGCATGACTCGATATGTGAATGTGCCCCATGGGGTTGTGAATGTCGTCTTATAATGGCCTTCTTTCTGGATTTGGATTTGGTTATAGCCGAAAAATCCATCCATGAAGGAAAAGGCCTCATGTCTAGCGCATGCATCGATGACCTTATCGATGAAGGGTGTGGGGAAGTTGTCTTTGGGACATGCCCCATTAAGGTCACAGAAGTCTATGCAAATGTGAATGGTACCCTGTTTTCTATTCATGGGAATAGGATTAGAAACCTAAGTGGTGTATGCAATGGGGTAGATGAAGCCAGTTGTGTGCAGCTTCTATATCTCAACTTTCATTGTGGCCACTTTGGATGGATGGATTGGCCATTTCTTTTGGTGTATAGGAGCCACATCAGGCCATGTGTCGATGTGGTGTTCCATGATGGATGGATCTAGGCCGAGAATTTTAGTGTAAGACCAGGCAAAGATGTCACGGAATTCTTGGAAGAGAGCTTTGTAGGCATCGACCTCTTCTGGGGAACAGGATGCCTCCATCATGATTTCTTCAACAATCTCAGAATTGGTTGAGATGTCAATTTTAATGGTTGGAGAAATGTTCACCATATTCCCTTCTTCAAAGGCATCTAGTGCTGGGATGGGGTTCTTGAACTAGTCGACCTTCCCATGGATGAAATATTTGGTCTCCATGGAAAACTGGTCAGACTGTGACACAAGTTCTTCAGGGAGGAAGAACAAGCGATGGTGCATGTCGTCCCATGTGTATTCCGGGGCTTTCAAAGCTTCCAGTATCTCCTCATCATTGCTAAAGAAATGAAGAGACAGGTCTGATGGACCATCATTGGAGGTGGAGATAAGCAGGTCAATTGAACTAGAAATCATGTAGATGGACATGGTGTCTGAAGAAGGTAGTGGGGGGTGCACTTCTTTGATTAAGGTGATTTCAGACTCAAGGGAATGTTGACGGAGGTTAGCTAGAGCCATTAAAAATTTGGGCAGGTCCTAGAAATGGTGAGAATAATGGCCATACAAGCCACAAAGGGCACAATCATGGTTTGTTCTCAATGCCTTGTTCCTGACTATTGGTGCAGTTGGGAGTTCAACCATGGGGATGTTTTCATTTGTATCCATGGCATCTAAATACGCACGAATCATTTGGATTTCAGGGTAGTTTTGAGTTGGATGGTGCTGCAAAAATATTTCAACGTAGAATGGTCAGTGTACATATTGAAAAGTCCACCTAATAAGTAATGTCTAAATTTTTGCAGTGCATATACCATTGCGATCCCTTCCCCCTCTGTTGTGGTGTTATTTTTCTCTAGAGTCGATAAATTTATACTAGCAAAAGAAATGGGGTGATCAATCACTCCTTCCCATGGCTGCATCAGTACCACACCGAGTGCGACAGACAAGGTGTCTACATGAACATGAAATTCTTTTTTCTAGTCTAGAAATACAAGTATTGGTGCAGTATCCATATTGATTTTTGACTTGTCCAGAATCTCTTGAAATTTGTCTGTCAACTAAACTTTAGTGTCTTTTTTTAGTAGTATTTCCATTGGGGCAGTCACCTCCGCATATCGCTTGATAAACTTGTGAACTCAAACGTCTAGGTGAAGTTTGTAACTAAAATTTCCCATGCAATAGTTCCTTGTCATAGCTCAACTAATGTCTACCAATTTCTTGGTACCATTTCCAAAGTGTGGTTGAATCATACCAAGAAATTGCTATGATTACCAATTTCTTGGTAATTATTTACATTGTGGCCACTCAGAGATAGATTGTTTATGTGTACCCCACCATTTCTTGGGTGTACCTTTTAGCACATAGTCCAAGGCAGACAATCACTATGATTTTGTAATTTTTCTTTCAAATTATACCAGAAAAGATGCAAGGTTGGGTAATCCTTCATATGTATGCAGCGTGCTTGATTCGACTCCTACCCTTTGGACAGATCTTGTGATTCTTGCACATATTCTCATGGAAAATTCATGTAGCCTATTTTACGAATTTTCCAGGGCATCACCTGAATCAGGTGTGCAAGAACTTGCACTCTGCCAACTCAGTTTTCCTTTGGCTGTTGGATTTATATAATATTCCTTTGATGCCATGATATTATATAACTTATCCAGGTAAATTCCTTGAAATTTTCTATTCACTAGCTCAACATGTCTCCACCCTTCGGGCGGATCAATTAGCGCAACCACCCTTAGGTCAGAATCTTCAAATTATAAGATTATTTTCTTAAAATTTATAATGGTTTGGTTTTCTATTTCCCAATCAATTCCCAACATTTCAGGATATGGATTTGTGTCATCAACAATGTCAATTACTTCAAAGTCAGCATATGTTCTTAATCCTTCGACTTCTATAGGAACTTGAGTTAGTCTACCAATTGTAGAACCTTTGACTGGTTCGTAACCCTTAGTTTAATGGGAGACCAATACAGTCACAGTTTATTCATGCTCTCCCATGTTTCTCTTGTCATATTTTAACATCCAAGCCCAAATATAATAAGATATAATCCATCATATTCTCCTATATGTGCATTCATTTGCAGTTCTCGACCTGTCTTCAATCTCTTCCTGATATGGCTAACACTTTTTTTAGGCCGCATATCATCTGGATTTTCATCTATTAGTGCTATCAGTTCTATGACAATATCTTTATCATTGATTAGTGCTAAACAATTTTTGAAAAATTATTTAATCTTTTCTACCTCCAATTTTAACTTCCGTCTTGAATCCTTATGTTTAAGCCTATTGTCACTTCCAACTACTTCCTCTTCAAATATTTGCACATGGTATCCTATTTAAGGTATTTCAATAACCTGCTCTAATACTTATATGATTTGTGAAAAATATATATATATCCTTCTTATTTCATCAACACAAATACTCTATAGAAACCAAATTGAACGGTTTTTGTTGTTTGTTCTTTCCTAGAATGAAGGTTATGTTTCCTTCTTTGGTTCAAGACTGAACTGAGTTATTTTCATTACCAATTAAATTTTTTCCCACACAATATTATACCTCCACAAACAAAGTCTAGACTCTATTATTTGAATGAGCGTTCAAACCCTTAAACTGATGATAAATATGGTTATACAAATCTTGTATCAAGGAATCTTATTCCAATTGCTAATAAAAACAATTACAACTCTATTTTTTAAGGTTCCAAACCTAACAACTATTCAATAATAATTAGGTTAATATAATTGAGTATCTCTATGTCTATAGTTAAAAAATGAACATTATGATCTATATTTGGTAACCCATCTTAAGGAAATTCGAAATTTCCATTATTTAGAATATAATTGTGTATTGAGTGTTTGTATTTTAAACATGAATTGGGTAAAGGGTGAGATGTAGCATATGTTACACATTGCTCAAATTGTGTTAAACCATCGTTGCAAGGAATCAATAACACATGGGTTGGAGAGTGCAAAGTTGTGGTAGTTAGAAATATGATTAACTTTTGTGGTAGTGAACAAACCAAGGAAAGAGTTTTATAACATGTTGTTTGTTGTAGCTAATCCTCTTACACACCATTCAAGTTACAATACTTTGACCATTCAAATATAGGAGCAAATGCATTCTAGCAATTCAAATTAGCATGTATCAATTATAGAATCATTAATGCATGATTGAGATCATTGTATCGGTATGCATTCTACAACCAAAAGTTAAATCAATAAATAATACTTCTATAAAATATGAATAGCACACTGATCAAGTAACTAGTGTTGTATCAACAAACAAAACATCGGGGATAAACATTATGGTTGTGTTGAGGCTTGTAAAATCGCAGGTAACAACAGTTAGGGATTCTCCCCAATAATTGTTCCCAACTAGCCCGCTACTGTTTGGTATGGGGAATCCGTCTGGTTTACGGTCCGGCTACCATAGGTCAAGTAACAAATAAAAGGTTTTATCGATTACGGCCCAGTCCACCATGTATATTTTTAGTTTTTTGTGTTTAATTTATGATGTGCAAGTTGGTAGTTTTTCAACATTAAGCTAGCATTATTAGGATATTTAACTGAGAGAATAACAAGTATAGCAATCAAACATAAGAGACAATGAACACAGTGTTTTTCCTAGGGGAAACCATAAAGGAGAAAACCCCACAACTTCCTCAGAGATAGAATCAACACCAAAACAGTAAAAGCCCCAAAACAGTAAGTGATATCCCCACAGCAGTAATCTTCTTCTTGACTAGACCCAGTAACTTCTCCTTCCTCAACTATGCGCTACACTTGAGTGTGGATGAGTTTTGTGTTAAATAGAGACTCCAATTCTCTATTTATGCTAATCCTGACATGACTAAAACCCTACTAGGGCCGACGTCTACTAGGAGAGTCTAATAACCCTAGTGCCCCGGAACTGCGGGGAATTTAACACTTAGACAATCGAAGGGTTAGCCACTATGACTTGACATGACTTGTTTACATTATTGATCCTCCCGATCGGAACATTAGGGCATGACAACATGACTCAAATACATAATAGATACATCTCGGAATAAACATTGGGTTACAATACATAAGATACATAGATGAATACATTCCAAATTTACAAATACATCAACACTCCCTCTTAACTAGGAAGGTATTATTTCGACACAATTTTCAGCACCAGTCTTCTTCTCGGTATCAGCTGGGTCATCTCATCTTCAAGTCATCTTCATCTTCAAGTCATCTTTGTCTTCAAGTCATATTCGTCTTCAAGTCATCTTCGTCACCGGATTTGGATCATCTCTTGATCTGAATCATCATGGGATATCATCACTGGATCTAGATCATCTCTCGATCTGGATCATCATGAGGCATCATCACTGGATATGGATCATCTCTCGATCTAGATCATCACTATATCTTGATCATCACTCGATCTAGATCATCACTGCTGGATCATCATCACTGGACCTCGATCATCTCTCAATCTGGATCATCACTGGATCTCGATCATCACTCAATCTGGATCATCCCTGGTGCTATCTCATGATTCTTCTCGTCACAGGAAGTTATACAGAGCCAACCCTTTTTCATGCTGGTTGTAGGCCTATCCTCCATGTAGGTCTTCTTCAACACTTATATCTGACCTACTCATCAGAAAGGCACAGTACTCACATCCATCAAGGCTAGAACACATCCTACTCACAATGATGGAAGAGTTCTGTACTTCCATCCAGGATGGAACACATCCTACTCACAATGATGGAAGATTTTCTCACTTTCATCTAGGCTGAAACACATCTTGCTCACAGTGATGAAAAGGCTCTGCACTTACATCCATCCAGGTGGGAACACATCCTGCTCACAGTGATGGAAGGGCTCTGCACTTACATCCATCCAGGTTGGAACACATCCTACTCATAGTGATGGAAGGGCTTGCACTCACATCTGATCTTGTAGGAACTAATCCTACATTCATATCAGAATGGTCCCCAGTCCTTCTCGACTGAGCTACTTGGTAACTAACTAGGTGCCTCCATTCTCCTAGAGAATGGCAGTTGCCCTTACATCTAACCTGCTCGTCGAAATGGCCAACACTCACATATGACATGGAAGGAACTTAATCCTTTATCCATGACAGAATGTTTCATCCCTTACATCTGATCAAGTGGGAACACATCCCTCTAGCACATCAGAATGGCTACTCAGTCCTAGACTGAGTGTTCCTGGTACCTCACCAGGCAGCTCCATTCAAAGAATGGAAATTTCCCTTAAATATGTCCTACTCGACAGAATGGCCAGCACTCATATATGACATGGAAGGAAGCAATCCCCTCACCACGACAGAATGGATCAGCCCTTACATCTGACCTACTCGTCAGAATGGCTACTGACCTCAACACTTATGTCTGACATGGAAGGAACCAATCCTCTCACCATGACAGAATGGCTCAGCCCTTACATCTGACCATGGAAGGAACCAATCCTCTCACCATGTCAAAATGGCTATGGGGCTCATCACTTTCCCTTGGAAGAAACCTTGATCTGGAGAACACCAAGCTTCTCCCTGAAGTACTCGAACTTAACCCTGGCCAATGGCTTCATCAACACATCAGCTATCTATTCCTCCCTCACAACATACTGGAGCTTCACTGCTCCCTTTTGCACCATATCCCTGATATAGTGGTACTTGATCTCGATATGCTTCGAGTTGTCATGGAACACTAGATTATCTGACAACTTCACGCAACTCTGGTTGTCACAATGTATACAAGTAACATCCAACTGGAGATCAAATATATAAGATAGTAGCTTCTGTAGCCATACTGCCTCACAACTAGTTGAATAAGCTGTGACATACTCTGCTTCAGCTGTACTCAGTGCCACACAAGATTTCTTCCTGCTAAACCAAGAGATCAGACCTAATCCCATACTGAAGCAACACCTTGAAGTACTCTTCCTATCGATGGCACTTCCTGCCCAATCTGAATCAACATAACCCTCCAAGTTAATCTTTTGATTCAAATCATACTTGAGCCCATAATCAACTGTACCCATTAGGTACCTCAGAATATGCTTTGTAGAAATCAAGTGAACATTTCTTGGATCTGTCAGTAAATGGCTCAAGGTGTTCACAGCAAAACAAATGTTTGGTCTCATGTTCATTAGGTGCATCAATGATCCAATCATGTAACGATACATAGTATCATCAATTGACTCTGATGAAGCATCACTCAATAGCTTCAGGTTCGATGACATAGGTGTGGCCATAGCCTTGCAGTCCATCGTCCTAAACCTCTTCAGGATATCTACCGCATACTTCCCTTGTCTAAGGAAGATTCCATCTATACTCTACCACACCTCCATACCTAGAAAGTAATGCATCATCCCCGAGTCCTTCATTTCGAACTCAACAGCAATCTTTCTCTTTGTATCAGCAATTAACCCATCCATACCTGTCAGAAATAGATCATCTACATATAGTAGAAGCATCACTGGGTTGCCATCCTCAACCTTGTAGTAAAGGTTGGAATCTGCTATACTCTTGGTAAAGCCAAAACTAGATAGAAAGCTATCAATTCTGCAATACCAAGTCCTAGGTGCATGTTTCAAATAGTATAGGTCTTTCTTCAATCTGCACACATGAGGCTCCCTATCATATGTCTCAAAACTAAGTGGTTGTTCTACATACACTTCCTCTTCCACTACACCATTCAAGAAAGTAGTCTTGACATCCATATGGTGTATCTTCCATTTCATCACTGTATCCAGAGTAAGTACTAAACTAATGGAAGTGTATCTGGATACAGGTGCAAAGGTTTCTTCATAGTCTATTCCTTCTTTCTGAGAGAAACCCCGAGCTACAAATCTTGCTTTATATTTCTCAATGCTACCGTCTATAGCATGCTTGATCTTGTAGATCCATTTGGAAGTTACAACTGACTTCCCATTTGGTCTTGGAACAACATCCCAAACATCATTCTTCATGATCAATTGATATTCTTCTATCATAGCATCCTTCCATTCTTTCTGTTCTGCCGCTTCTTCATAACTGGAAGGTTCTTTATCAATAAAATCACATAGTAAAGCTACATACCTGGAATAGGATCTGGTCCTCTTTATTTCTCTATGATTCTCTTCTGGAGCCCCATATCTTTCCGCACCTTGGATAAGTTCTCATACCCAAGCAAGTTTCCTCTTATGAGGACTCTTCTCCAGAGGTGGATCTATAGGTCTTTGTGGTTCTTCAAATTCTCGATCTTTTTCTGGTTCTTCATTCATGGTTGTATCATGAATTCTAGGTACTTCTGATTCTTCAGCAGGTCTCTTTCTAGATTTGTTGTAAGCTATGTCTTCATCAAATGTCACATCCCTGCTAATTTCAATCTTCTTGTATCGTGGGAAATAGATTCTGTAAGCCTTTGAGATTTCAGAGTATCCCACAAATATACCCTTCTTTCCAGAAGGATCTAATTTTTTTCTCTTCTCTTTTGGAATGTGTATGTACACAGGATAGCCGAATATTCTAAGATGGCTGACTTCTGGTTTCTTGTTGGAGAAGACTTCTTTAGGAGTCTTGTTCTCAAGTACTCTATGTGGAGTACGGTTCTGTACATACACCGCTAATCTGGTAGCTTCAACCCAAAGATGCATAGGAAGATCTTGATCATGAAGCATGGCTCTTGCAGCTTCCATGATAGTTCCATTCTTCAGTTCTGCAATCCCATTCTGTTGTGGATTATAAGGAGTGGACAACTCCCTCTTAATCCCTAATTCTTTGCATAGCTCTTTGAATTCATTCGAAGTGAATTCTCTGCCATTATCTGATCGAAAAGTCTTGATCTTCTTTTCAATGTGGTTCTCGATCAAGGCTTTGAATTCCTTGAATTTGCTGAATACTTTGTCTTTGTTTTTCATGAAGTAAACCCATGTCTTCGTAGAAAAATCATCAATAAAAGAAACATAGTATCCATACCCTCTTAGTGAGTTTGATTACATCGGAACGCATACATCGGAGTGGATGATTTCTAGTATTCCTTTGGCTTTTATTTGCTACTGGGAAATGTCTTCTTTGTATTCTTTGCTCTCGCACATCCTTTGCAGACCCCATCATGTTTTGCTTGGAATTCTGGAAGACCTTCAACAGTTTTGCTTGCAATAGGTAGGGCTCTGTAATGCACATGTGAAAGCCTTCTATGCCAAAGCTCATTTGGCTCTACTGTGTCATGGATCAAGGCTTGTTCTGGATGGTCCTTCAATTTTTACAATCCTCCTTCTTGTTCTCCAATTACTACCGCATCATCGATAGTCTTTCCTTTAGGCCACATAATGACTTGACCATCTATGAATGCAACCCGCATTCCTTTTGCATCCAATGCTGATATGGAGAGAAGGTTCTTCTTGAGTCCTGGCACAAACAATACTTCTTCCATTGTTAGAGACTTACCAGAGTCTAGTTTATATGAAGATTCCCCACTACCTTTTATTAGATATTGGTAGTCATCTCCTAGCTTCACCTTGTGAGGTGATTCATGTTCTGACAATATTACAAAGGATTCCTTGAATCCAGTCATATGTTTGGAAGCCCCACTGTCTATAGTCCAATCATCACTACCATGAGTAATGTTACCTGTGAGGGTGGAGATCAAAACATATTCATCCTCGCTTGAATAATCTTCACTTTCATATCTGGATCTCTTCTTGGATGGTTCATCATCCTCTACAGCATGAGCATGCTGTCTTCTTTTGTTCCCCTTCTTCTTATGAGAGTGGACTTTGTTCTTAGGACAGTCTTTTGGAAAGTGTCCTATTTCATCACATGTATAACATCTTAATCTAGATGGGTCCTTTCTATTGTTATCTCTATGATGAGGATTCTTACCTTTGAAGTGATGATTTTTTCTTCTGCCTCTCTTGGAGTGAACTGTGAGAGCTTAATCTTCATTTCCCATTTTCTCTTCTCGAGCTACTATCCAAGCTTCTTCTTGAGTGTATTCTTCCCATAGTCTACTGAACTTGACTAGTTTCTTTCTAGCACAGATTCCTTGGATGAAAGAATCCCATGACCTAGGAAGGCCATTCAAAGTAGTCATCACAATCTTTGCATTTTCCACTTCTTCATCAACAGCTTCTAATTGTTCCTTGATCTAAGAAACCCTTGTGAAGTAGGACTGCATAGTCTCTGCATTCTGAATCTTCACATTCTTCAGTTGATTCCTCAGAGTCATTTTCCAGTTTATGTTCTTCCCTTCAAACAATTTGGTTAGGGCATCAAACATAGCTTTGGGTGTCTTGAGAGAGGACACCTCTGGGATAAGGTGATCCTTGATAGAATCAACAATGATCCTCTTTGCCATAACCATCTTCTTCTTATGTAAGGCCTTTGCCTCAACTCCCTTTGGAACTGGAACCTCCTCATGAATGTAGGATTCTAATTCATTCTCTTCCAGGACCAAGGAGATCCTATACTTCCAAGCTCGGAAGTTATCAACTCCCTTAAGCTTTTCATCAAGCTTGGTATGATGAGACATCTTAAAATGAGAATCTCAAATGGAAATACAAGAGATCTTATATCTTACCAATTCAAAATGTCAGATTTGAAACTTGAGCTGAAATCCTACACAGTTGGTTCAGGATCAAATTAGGGTTTTGCTTTTTCAGAGTTCTATCCACCCAAATGCCTTGAAACTTGTCCATAACTTCAATTTTGGGGACGGGATCAATCCAGGCCTAGGCTCACTGAAAAATTCCTCTTCTGTAAAAAGACCTAATTTTCGGCAGCAGTGTTGGGTCCAAAACCGAAAAACATCAGAATTGGCTTCTGCTTCAATAGAAAGATGCGCCCTAAGGAGGAGAGTTATTCCACCTTACTTTTGCTGAAAATATATGGAGGAAGATCCACAAACTAGGAAGCCCTAGTTCCCGTAGCTGCATAGTGTCTTCTTCTCAGGTTAGCTCTGATACCATGTTAGTTTTTCAACATTAAGCTAGCATTATTAGGATCTTTAACTGAGAGAATAACAAGTACAACAATCAAACACAAGAGACAATGAACACAATGTTTTTCATTGGGGAAACCATAAAGGAGAAAACCCCACAACTTTCTCAGAGATAGAATCAGCACCAAAACAGTAAAAGCCCCAAAACAGTAAGTGATCCCCTGATAGTAGTAATCTTCTTCTTGACTAGCCCCAGTAACTTCTCCTTCCTCAACTATGCACTACACTTGAGTGTGGATGAGTTGTGTGTTAAATAAAGACTCCAGTTCTCTATTTATACTAATCCCGACATGACTAGAACCCTACTAGGGGCGACCTCTACTAGGAGAGTCTAATAACCCTAGTGCCCCGGAACTATGAGGACTTTAACACTTAGACAATCGAAGGGTTACCCACTATGACTTGACATGAATTGTTTACATTATTGATCCTCCTGATCAAAACATCAGGGCATGACAACATGACTCAATTACATAATAGATACATCCTGGAATAAACATCGGGTTACAATACATAAGATACATAGATGCATTCTGAAGTTACAAATACATCAACACAAGTGCCTATCTAAAAATACAGATTGATAGAGATAACGAGGAGTGTCACAATGTGATGCATAGGTTCTTACCTTTCGTCGTAACCCTCTCACTTCTAAATCACACACAACAAGAAACTAAATTTAACTAACTAGCCTATCCCTAGGGAGAAAAATTATCAGTTATCAATGAGTAATGTATTTATGTGCATGGATTAAGAAAAATTACAAATAGTTGTTACTTATTTCAAAACACATGAACATTAATAGAAATATGAACAACAAGATAGCTTATTGTTTATGACAACCTTCATTACTCATAGTGGAAATTTCACATAATAAACTAGAGTGCATTCATAACATGAACAGAGATTCAATGAGTCAGAATGATCTCACAGTTAATGGACATAACCTGAAAACGAAATAGTTCACATTCAATTGATCCATAGCAAAGCATTTGAAACATTCCACCAAACTTTTTCCACCAGAAACTTGTAATTCTTTATTGTAAAAGGAAGTAGTTCTTCTTACAATATACTCTCACAAATGGCCTGCGAAAGAAGTCCTCCCTACATCTAAACTCTCCTATATTTATACAAAAAAGCAAAACCTTTGGGCTGCCCCTCGATGACCTTTGGGCTTCCTCAACCTTTCAGTTCCAAAATTTTGTCTTGTAGTATGTGCTCATAATTTATACAATATGTTACATTTTAAATTAAAATTTAAGAGCACTTTATGAAGAGGGACCAGCTTGTTCACTGATGAACTTTTTCCAAGCCTGAGCCTCTACTACTATCGATCTGCTCAGTAATCTGTTGGTATTTTTGAGATCCTATTAATCTTAGACCCTCACTTTCTTCTTCTCTTTTCTTTATCTCTGCTTCTTCATTTCTCTTTCTCTTCCTTCCTTGATGCCTCCTCTGCAACTCTCTTTATTTTTTCTTCCTCATTCTTCAACCAATTCTCTGCCTGTTCTGCTTTTGTCTTTTAGACATATCTTCTTTACAGCAATCACCCTGTCATAAACATAGCATGTCCTTAGACCATTTATCTTTTACCAAAATAACAAAAAATTGCATCAGTCTATTTACCTCCTCCATATGCATTTTGTAAAATAAACTATACACAGTATTAATGCATGAAAAGGAAGAAAGACAAGGCAAAGAAAATCTTGCAAGTTTGTGTCTTAAAGTCCTCTAAGTCCACTGTTTGTAATTAAAATCACAACCCCGATAGAACAGACTCCTCCTCTTGATCTAGGCCGCATCTAAACTAACTCGAAATCCTCTGATGAAAGCATGAACCACATTGCCGCTACTGCTAATCTCCAAAACACTAGACTCTATACTATGCTCCTCGTCATGGAAAACCATCGGTAACATATATCGGTGGGAAAAAACCTTCAACCTTGTCTTCAATAGGCTTAACAGGCATGTTAATTTTCTTAGGATCTTGACTTGAAATGGTAAATTCAGGTATTTTATCAGTTGTAGTGTTATTCTGTATTTTCTTCATATTTTCTTGAAGTTTCTTAATCTTAGGAATGATTGACTCGTGTTCTTTTACCAAAATCTAACTTCTTGTTGTCACATTGGTTTTTGATGTTTCCTCTTGTTTCAGAGAACCTTCCTCTTCTGTATCAAACATTGAGACACAATCCCATAAAACCAGAGTATCATCCTCTTGTTTTTCTATGGATTGATTTTCCTTTTCTTCCTCCTTATCAGTTTCTGTTAATTTGGAGTCCAATAATTGATTCATTACTAGTGTCATAGAATTTATCCATTGAGGGAAATTCTTCTTGGAATGAGGTTGTTGATGAAAGGTGCAAAAATTATCCATGCCTACATCAGTTAAATTCATTGTTGCAGGACTGTGTGGAAGAGGTTTAGGTTGATTGTTATCCTCCCTCTTTTTATAGTAAGGTTTATATGATTTGTAAGCTTCATTTTCTAGAGCTATCACTCTGTTGGATAGCTTCTGCATCATCTTCAACATCCCTTCAAAATTCTATGACCGCTAATCCTTAGGCTTAGTTAGTAATAAAGGTTTCTTACCTCCAAAAGTTTTTTCTTTCGACTGCATAGGATAATTTTATATGCTCTCCATATCAACCTCGACCCTCTCAGATTCTTCATAAGTTTATGATAACATAGGTTTGACTGATATCTTGGAAAAAATGGCCAAGTCAGGCCCTAGAGCTGAAGTATAGTATTCAATCAGAGCTTTTTCAGATGGCTTATCAGCTGCAGTAATTTTTTTTAGGTAAGCAGCAAATCTTTGAGTGAAATGATGCACTTTTTCCTTCCTTTCTTTCTTTAAAGTGCAGAACCCTTTCATTAAATCTGCATGAGTTTTTTGGACTGCATATTTACTTCTAAATATTCTCTCAAATGTTTCCCAGTTTGTGATTGAATTTGTAGGAAGGGGGAAATACCATGAGGCTGCTGATCCTTTCAGGGTGTGTGGAAACAATCTACACACTACATCTTCATGTTCTCCTACTCGTAGTCCTTCTATAGCCAAGTAAAAACTTTGCAAATGATCATCTACTAGAATTTTTTCACTTGGGTCAAACTTAGGCAACAATTTGTCAAAAGCTTGAGGCAAATCATGCAAGGGAGGTGTCAGGTGTAAAGGTGACCTAGCTCTCCAAGCAGGTGGTCGAGGTGGTTGGTTTGCATTTACGTGAGCCATGGTTCTTACTGGAGAATGAGGTGGTGACTGAATAGGGGTCTGACAAGGTGAACAGTAAGGTGAATCTGGGTCCCACTGATTCAAAGGTTGGTCAACTTCCTGTAAGGATGCTTCTACCAGTTCTTCACGATCTTCTACCAACACTGAGTCTTCTAATTTAGGGCGATATTTCTTCTGATACTCTCTTCTAGGTAAGACAGAAACGATAGGTAATCCTCCAATCTTTTTCATATATGCCCTAGTAATTCTTCTTAAATCATCAACCACTTCGTTATCTACAGGATACAGATACCCTTTCTCTTTATCTTCAGGAGTAGATTTGTGAAACAAACTACTTTCAAAACTGTCACGAGTGGAGTAATTTCGAGGAAATGAGTTTCCTTGGCCAGCCATGCACTGGTGGCCCTCCTTCTAGTGCCCAAAACTATTGAGTCCTAGAAAATCGCAGGTAACAATAGTTAGGGATTCTCCCCAATAAACGTTCCCAACTAGCCCGCTACTATTTGGTATGGGGAATCTGTCTGGTTTACTATCCAGCTACCGTAGGTCAAGTAACAAATTAAAAGGTTTTACTGGGTACAGCCCGGTCCACCGTGTATATTTTTATTTTTTTGTGTTTAAGTTATGATGTGCAAGTGCCTATCTAAAAATGCAGATTGATAGAGATAATGAGGAGTGTCACAATGTGATGCGCAGGTTCTTACCTCTCGTCTTAACTCTCTCGAATCTAAATCACACACAGCAAGAAACTAAATTTAACTAACTAACCTATCCCTAGGGAGCAAAATTATTAGTTATCAATGAGTAATGTATTTATGCGCATGCATTAAGAAAAATTATAGATAGTTGTTACTTATTTCAAAACACATGAACATTAATAGAAATATGAACAACAAGATAGCTTATTGTTTATGACAACCTTCATTACTCAAAGTGGAAATTTCATAGAATAAACTAGAGTGCATTCATAACATGAACAGAGATTCAATGAGTTAGAACGATCTCACAGTTAATGGACATAAGCTGAAAACAAAATAGTTCACATTAAACTAATCCATAGCAAAGCATTTGAAACATTCCACCAAACTTTCTCTAGCAGAAACTTGTAATTCTTTATTGTAAAAGGAAGTAGTTCTTCTTACAATATACTCTCGTAAATGGCCTGCGAAAGAAGTCCTCCCTACATCTAAACTCTCCTATATTTATACAAAAAAGAAAAACCTTTGGGCTTCCTCAACCTTCCAATTCCAAAATTTTGTCTTGTAGTATGTGCTCATAATTTATACAATATGTTACATTTTAAATTAAAATTTAAGAGCACTTTATGAAGAGGGACCAGCTTGTTCACTGATGAACTTTTTCCAAGCCTGAGCCTCTACTACTATCGATCTGCTCAGTAATCTGTTGGTATTTTTGAGATCCTATTAATCTTAGACCCTCACTTTCTTCTTCTCTTTTATTTATCTCTGCTTCTTCATTTCTCTTTCTCTTCCTTGCTGCCTCCTCTACAACTCTCTTTATTTTTTCTTCCTCATTCTTCAACCAATTCTCTGCCTGTTCTACTTTTGTCTTTTAGACATATCTTCTTTACAGCAATCACCCTGTCATAAACATAGCATGTCCTTAGACCATTTATCTTTTACCAAAATAACAAAAAACTGCATCAGTCTATTTACCTCCTCGATATGCATTTTGTAAAATAAACTATACACAGTATTAATGCATGAAAAGGAAGAAAGACAAGGCAAAGAAAATCCTGCAAGTTTGTGTCTTAAAGTCCTCTAAGTCCACCGTCTGTAATTAAAATCACAACCTCGGTAGAACAGACTCCTCCTCTTGATCCAGGACGCATCTAAACTAACTCAAAATCCTCCGATGAAAGCATGAACCACATTGCCACTAATGCTAATATCCAAAACACTAGACTCTATACTATGCTCCTCATCGTGGAAAACCCTCGGTAAAAGATATCGGTGGGAAAAAACCTTCATCGGCGGGAAAAAACCCTATCGACGGGCAGAAGCACTAGCCATTGGGTGGATATTTCAATAGACAGCCGCAACAGTGGGTTCCAAACAAACTATGGGTTCCGTGGATCATAAAATCGGTCGGCATCGGAGACTCTTAACACTAAGTATCGGAGCTTTAAACCTTAACATATCCACAGTGTCAGTGATTCCAATGAATATTATCACGGTCATTGTGTATTGGCGATCGGAACCATTAACCACTACAGCAACGGCGAGGAAAAAACTAAACTTCGGGCATATAGTCTGATCGACAGCCGCAACGACGGACTCACAAACCACTATGGTTCTGTGAGAAAATAAAACCCATCGTCGATCGGGATTTCTAACTGCTAAAGGTAGGAACTCCAAACATCAATGTTTCCACAATGTCAGCAATTCAAAAGACAAACCCTCTGATCAATGTCAAAAATCATTCCGATACCGATAAAACACATGATTGCCGATAGTCAAAACAATCAGTCTGAGAAAAATAAAACAAAAAGGAGATAAATCACTGATCAACAAGAAACATGACTAATCATCGAGACGTTCATGGTTTCCCTTCCGAAATGACGACAACATAGAGGACTAACGCCCCGATTCCTTCATCAATAGACTTCTGATAGCGATAAACGAAATCATCGAAAAACGTTAAGTGTTCAAATAAAACGAAAGGATCTTCGGCTGGGCGACGAAAATATTAGTTTATTCAACCTCCGACACAGCGGAAAAAAAAAGTCATCTCATCATCCAACCCCCAACAGCGATAAAAAAAATCATCAAAAATCAGACCTTAAGCTCCGAGCAATAAAACAAACTCCATAGTCTTTATGCATTGGCTAGAGGCGGTGCTAGATTATTCAAATCTTACTTATAACTTGAAAAGATCAAAATTTATAGCAAATGAAATATAGGTTTCAAGAAACCAAACAATCCCAAGCAAGATAAAATCAAAAGGAGGGTCCAAAATTTAAAAAATTTGGGAAAAAAGGTTGTAGCTGCAACACGTTGATACACACTAATCCAATCTTTGATGTGTTTAATGTTGTAGTCAAAACGATATGAATAGGGAATGTTGATACATTCAATATTTATGGCATCAAACCGATTCTTGTGGTTTACACAATGCCCAAATAAGATTCAAAACAGAGGAGAGAAGCATGTGAAAATTCAATCATACAACAATCTAAGGACACGATATACACCATATTACCCTGGAACCCTAAGTGGGAAAGTCAACATTCAATGGGGAATTTATCAATCTTGCAAAATTGTTACAAATATTAGGTATCCATTTTCATTGAAGGATTTAATGCATTCTTATGCATTGGAAATTCTTACTCATTGGAAAAATTGTAGATGTTTTGAATCAAAGACAACCTCTGATCTTTGAGTAGACTTCTTCCGAGTCCTTTTTTTTGTGCCTTCCCTTTTTCTTCATTTCCTCTCAAGTGCTTTATAATCTAGAACATGTTTGACTTATATTTTGTTGTGTTACATATTGTTGAATGATATTAACAAATACCAAGTTTATTTAAAATGACTATTCACGCTGATCTTATGTACAATGCATATGCTAATTTGGTTAACCTTATGTTGACAGAATTGCAACTTTGTTTATGAATATTTTTTGTTTTAATATACTAGTGAATACATAAAGAAGAATTCATTTTCATTTGTTTGTCTATATATCATTTCCATTTTCGTATCATCTGTAGGATTTTTCTACTTACCATACTTTTCTTAATAATAATTTCTCTTTATCATCTTTAATATTGTTTCTAACATTATTTTCTTAGTAATACTTCTTTTTGTCGATTTCATTTTCATTTCTTTATATATATCTCATTTCGTTTCTTTACTAGGATTTTTTTACTTACCACACTTTGCTTAATAAGACTGTTCTTCTTTACCATCTTCAATATTTGAATTCTTTGCTTCGTAATACTCTTCTCCTTCTGGTTATTTGCTATAGATGAAAAAAAACATGGACTTCACCACTACCCGCGAATATATTGTATATTGTTATCATTAATAATCTAAACGGTTCAAATAGAGATTCCCATAAACTTACACCATTTATTTGAAGGATTACAATGGCTTTTAAACTCTAATCATAGAACGCAAGTGAAATGGAAATAGGTATTAAAGGACCATAAATTACACATGGAAGAAACCAAAAATATTTTGTTTTTATTGGAATATGTACAAAGCACTCATCTGTAATAAAATCTAATACAGTTCCACTTCACTTTGGATAGTTTAATTCCCAATGAGGAGCATTTCTTTAAACCTAAATACATCACCATTTTTATTGTTAATGAATCCTTCGGTATGTAATATGAACCATTATAAAACTTGTGTTAGCATCCTTCGTGAAGGAAATATCAAAGGGTTTAATCAAGTTATCAATCTACTAAATATGTATGCACCTTACAAATGGAAAAAGACCCTTCTCGGAAAATATTGAGTCTAGTGGTCTACTTAATTTATAAAACTTGATATTGGATGGGGACCTAAATTTTACCATGCACTCATTTGAATATTGGAGAATGCATTCCTCTATGGATTCACTTTGTTTTATCAAGATCTTTTTCAGAGAAATAAGTTGGTAGGTTGTCCCTCATAAATTGAGTCCCACTTGGAGAGACTGTTTCTATAAAATTCTTGTTTAAATTCAATTGAGCATGGATGATAGATGAATATTTTTGTTAGATGCTAATATCTTTTTGGATAAGTATAGAGATTCCAGAGGGGTTGAATGCCATGGACTGTTTGAATTACAAACTCAAAAAATTGAAAAACTATATGGTTTTGTGGATTAAGGAGAAAGAAGAGAAGGATAATAAAATCCTTTGTGAAATTGAAGGCATAATCTTTGGCATTTTATTAAGCAACCTAATATGTAACCTCACTAGTGAAGAAAGGGACACTATTATTGATATTGAACACAAGAATGATTCTCTCCTGAAAAAAATCGAAGAAGTGGCTTGGTGGTTAAAGAGCAGAGACACTGTAACTTGCTTTTGGTGATAATAATACATTTTTTTTCATAGATATGCTAGTTACAAGAAAAATATAAATACTATTTGGGAGATTAAATCAACTAAAGGGGTTTGGGTTATCTCTCAAATAGATAAGTAGAAGGTTGAGGTTGATTTGTACAGCAACCACTTCAGAGAATCGGGTTTGTCTAATATAGGTAATCAAATGAAAGTATTGAGTCACTATCCTTGTTTTTTTACAAGGGAGGAAGGTTTGTAGATTGATAAACCTATCAACATTGAGTAAGTAGAAAGTGTTTTGTAAATTTTTTCAAAAGATAAAAGTCTCGGTCTCGATGCTTAGCTAGTAGAACTTTTCATCACTTTTTTTTTATGGGAAGGGATCTTCTTGCAGTAACTGAGATGACCAAACACCATGGGTTTATGTCAGGTGATTTAAAATCCAGTTTCATTTCCCTTATTCCGAAGAAGGATATGCCTGAACACTTCTACGATTTTAGGCCCATTGATCCATGTAACTTGGTATATAAAATGGCAACAAAAATCATTGCAAATAGAATAAAGCCAAAGTTGTCTGAAGTGGTTTCCAAACAACAATTTGGTTTTCTATCAAATAGACAAATATTAGATGCAATTGGCGTCTCCCAATAGTTCCTTCACTCGGTACAAGTTAAAAAATTGAGTTGTCTCATTATGAAGGTGGACCTCGCCAAATCCTATGATAAAGTAAATTGGGTCTTTATAAGACTTATCCTTCTGCATATTGGGCTTCCTGTTGAATTTACGAATTGGATTTTGGTTTGTGTTTATTCGGTTAAATTTGTTGTTCTTGCTAATGGATCTCCTACTAGTTATTTTTGCAGCTCGAGAGGTCTAAGATAGGGGTGCCACTATTACCTTACTATTTTTATTTGTAATTGAAGGACTGAGTAGGATGATTAATGAGGCAAAGCTTAAAGGAAGTTTATCTGGTATAAATATTTCATGTGTCCCACACATCACACATCTCCTCTTTGTGGATGATGTGATTTTATTTGGATTAGGTATTGTTGAGGAATGGAGGACTTTCCATGAGATCTTAACAATTTTTTTATTCCGCATCGGGTGTGGAGATTAGGTTGGAAAAGTTTATTTTATATCAACATAGGGTCTTTGATGAGATGCTAGCACAAATTGGTTCTTTGCTTTAGTATAAAGTGGAGAATTTTACTATAGTTTTAAATATCTTGGATATTTGTTGAAGCCCAACAACTATAGGATTGATTCTGTGCAAATTTTTGGGGACTCAAAGATGTTCATTGAGTGAGAAAAATGGTAGATTAGACCTATAGGTTCTTCAGCTCTTGCAATTGGTGTGAAAGGATTCGGCATTTGATGTACACATTTTTTTTAGATTTCCTTCTCACATATCTCTAGAATCTTCAATGGAGAGGTTGATCATCTTCTGAAGAAAATTGTTTTATGTCAAGAAGGCTCTATGTTTACGAAGTAACTATTGGAAGGTTCTTCATATTTGAAGGAGTTGTGAGGTTTTTTTTATTAAATCTATTGGACAACTTGTATCTCTTTTCTTTTCCTTCTCTTTTGTGATCTTTAATGCGATGGTGCTATGTAATTATATTTGGTCTCTTGGTACTTTCCAGTAGAGATTTCTGAAGGCTAAGTAGTGAAGTTATTTTCCATCCTTGTTTTTTTTTGTAGCCCCTATGATGGTTGTTTGGAAATACTTACTTCTTGGTAGTAGTATTTGGCTGAAGGATCAATACGATAAATAATTCTGATGTAATGACTCTCATTTTCTTTGATTGAATGAAATATCATGAACATGGTTTTCTTTGTTTGAAAAATCATTTCCATTTCTGTTATATATCATTTCAATCTAAGTGAAATCTATAGGCCTATTCTACTTACCATACTTTTCTTAATAAGACTTCCTCGTTATCATCTTTTATACTATTTCTATCATTAAGTTTGCTTAGTAATACTCTTCTTCCTCAATTTCATTTTCATTTCTTAATATATATTTCATTTTCATTTCTTTACCTGAATTTTTCTACATATCATACTTTGCTTAATAAGACTTCTCTTCTTTGCCATCTTCAATATTTACATTCTTTGCTTCGTAATGCTCTTCTCCTTTTGGTTATTTGATATAGATGAAAAAACATGGACTTTGTCACTACCTGCGAATATATTGTAGATTTTTACTTTTAATAATCTAAATAGTTCAAACAGAGAATCCCATGAACTTACACCATTTATTTGAAGGATTACAACAATTTTTAAACTCTAATCACAAAACATGAATGAAAGTGACACGGGTACTTAAGGAACATAAATTACACATGGAAGAACCCAAAACGTTTTTATTGTTATTGGAACATGTACAAAGCACTCCTCTGCAATACAATCTAATACAGTTCCACTTCATTTTGGATTGTTTAATCCCAATGTGGAGTATTTCTCTAAACCTGAATACATTGCCATTTTCGATTGATAATGAAAAGAATGCTTGTTGCTGCATATTCGTAACGAAAAAGAGACATCGAAATGTGGCAATGTGTTTATTGGGAATTTTTCGCATAAGCAAAAACAAAACAAAAAGAAGAAATGGAATGAAATGAAAGTGATGATGGGAACTCGGAAGAAAAGAGATCAGCAAGGAGGAAGGTCAGAGGGGGGAGGCGGGAGAGAT
>LPNX011150991.1:0-63014 GCA_001517045.1 Pseudotsuga menziesii
ATATGTATATATATATGTATATATATATATATGTATATATATGTATATATATGTATATATAATTTATTTAAATAAATTACTAATTTTAACATGTGTATATATATTATTGTGTATTTATATACTAAATTATACATGATCACATGTGTAAATGTAGAGGATCATGGTTATCCTGAGGGTTACGGTGATGCATTCAGAGAGGCTGAGGCTAATGATGCATTTGCAAAAAAGTGGGGTAATGCATTCGGAGAAAATGAGGGTGATGATGCAAGGGGTGGATATGTTGAGGATGTTTCAAGGGACCAAGAGAAATGTCACACAAATGATCGACGAAAGGGTCAAGGTCATAGAAGGGATACTTTCGAACAAGCACGTGGTTGTAAGCCCACGACCATTTATCCTTCAGATATACCCAATGCTCTTCCTTGGGAAAATGATATTGTTTATGTCACCCTTGAACAATGAACATCCCACCATAACAAATTGAGGGATTATCTTGCTAGCTTGGAACTCCCAACTGAGAGCCAACAAAGTTTTCAAATAATTTTGGAATATTTAGGAAATTTAACTGGTGCATATAGAAGTGTTGGGCCAACAAAAGATTTTTTTATTCACTTGATGTGAATGCGGAAGGATCAGGTGACATGTCTTGACAAGTGGGTTGATGTAGAAAAGAGGGTATCAATAGAAGATGTCATTTCAATGTTTAATTTTAAAGAAGGTCCAAAGTGGAAGATGTTAAAGGTGCAATATTTCAAGCACCTCGAGATCGTACACCATTTATATGATAGCTTCTTGGCTGCCTATGGTATATTTCCATGGAATGATGAAGTGCCACATTATTTTGCGATATTTTTTTATGCAGATCTTTTTTTAAATATGAATCCAGATTAAATAGATGCTCCGTCAAAATTTTACGTATGAATGAGAAGGATCGTTTCGCGGTCCATTGTTTCCTAAGGCTACACCTCATTTGGTGCCTCAACCACAGAGACCTGTTACGTTATGATCAGATATGGAGGCGACCTCTCATATTGGTTTTGAGGCCCGAACCATCATAGGAGACAACTTTCCATCTGCTCTAGTGGGGGTTGATGTGGGCATGAATCGACATAGAGCACATGCTTGTTCTCGTGCACATTTTTCTTATAAAGCAAACAGTGAGGTAGATTCAAAGAACCTTGAAGATTCCAAGGCCTATGTAAAAAATTGTTGAGATGGGTTGTTTGATTTACTCCATCACGAGGAAGGAGGGAGGGGGGAGGTATGTGAGAAATTTTATTTTTTCCTCATAATTGTTAAATCATGGTTTTCTAGTTTACATACATACATACATACATACATACATACATACATACATATATATATATATATATATAATGAACTCATTTGAATTGCAATTCACCCAAATGTTGGATGAACGTGATTCTATGGTCGACTCTAGTGTTAACCTAGGGCCATTGAAAGAGGTGCATTTGCATAAATATCTATACATTTATATGTTCTCATTATTGTCATGACACCTTTTTCTAATATTGAAATTTTGGTTCTTTTCGTAGGTTTCGATCCCTTCTCCTAGGACCATGGGTATTGGGCCCCTCTCATTATCAATAATGGAAGACATTCCTAGTGTCTCCCAAGATTTTGAGGTAAATTGCACCTTTCAAATGTTTTAGTAATGATTAAGGGTGATTCCATGAAGGTGGGTAACACTTTTTGGCCAAATTTGGTGATCAAAACCTGATGTTTTACTCATGTGCTAGATAGAATCCCTCGAAACGCATATATGCCATGTGAATTTATACTTGCAGTAAAAACAAAAAAATGTAGATTATTATGTTGGCTTCCCAATGATATTTCTTTTAAAATATCCCGATGTCATTTAATGTGTGAAATTTTGCATTTAATGAACAATGTGACCTAAAAAATTTGAAGAAGTTAATAAGTGGCTCGTGTCCAACCCCAATAATTCAAACTTACATTAATAATAATATATATATATATATATATATATATATATATATATATATATGGCATGATCTACACAAAATGCACTATGGTCTGCATATTTTTTTGTTAATTTATTTCACAATATACAATTATTTATTATTTTTTGAAAGTGACCACATCTAATTTCAGCATCATTTTATACACATGTGTGTCCATCGGAGCTTTTTTTCACTGTTTTCAAAAATTTAAAAACCAAAGACACCCTTTTGAAGAGGACACATCGATGTGTGGGCTGTGCATTTTTACGAAATTTTTGGATGTGTATTTTTTACCCTGCATATTTTTCTTTGAGCTGCTTCGAAGTTGTTGTCTGGTTTTCTAAGTGTAAGTTTTAGAACTAATTAAAAAAAAACCCATATGAATGCCAAAATGCATGCATGATATCTCAATGGATAGAGGATTTGGTGACGAATCTATCAGTATGAACTCTGCTCAGTTGTGTGGCATGAATGGCAGGGTTTACACCCCTAGAAGACACAGAGAAACATTGATTTTCTTGAAAGAGCACTAAATATCTGTTTTTCAGGCCCTCGATCGAGGTATTAAGCTCGATCGAGGTATTTAAATAACTCTATCAAGGTTTTATCAAAACCTCGATCAAGGTTTTATTAAACCCTCAATTGAGCTAGTCTTAAACACTTGAAAAAATCTTTGTACATTACTACCAATATACTAGCATATTTTTTTGGGATATAAGCTTTAGCTTATATATATTATAATGATAATATTATGTTCATGTAAGACATTTTAGAAATGGGTTTCAAGGACCCATCTAAGAGAATTTAAAAGAAAAATTACACAAGAATAAAGGGGAAATGGGAAATTATAATTTTTTCAAGATGGTAAATGTAAAAATTAAAAAAAAACATAAGTAAACAAATAAAAAAAATAATGAAATATAAAATTAAAAAGAATAAGAAGAAGGATACTTATTCTCAACATTGTAATAAATATAAATAATATATTTTTTTATTTTATTTTTCATATCCAAATAAATTATAAGAATATAAATGCATAAGAAGAAGAATTGAAGGAGCAATAATATAATACTCATAACCATAGTGAAATATACTAGTAACAAGAGCCACGAAGTGGCAATGTCCCCGACATTGCATTCGTGATAGCTAGTGGTTTGCAATTACCTCTGCAAAAAACTAAAACTCAATAAAAATAGATTAAATTTAGTTATAGCCTACATAAAAACTCAATAAAAATAGAATACATGTTGTTATAGCCTACTTAGGCATCCTTTTGAGGATGGTAGAGATTTGACTACTTAGAAGACTCTAGAATCAATTTCTATTTCAATGGATCCAAAGTGAGGATGAGATTTACCAGCTTTGCGAGAATGACTACTACATCTCAAATAGGCCATGAAAGACATAAAGGCAAGCCTAAATACAAAGTGGGGATGAACCATTTTTTATCAGCTAGATGATAAATTGTTGATGCTTGTTGGGTGGTTATCTCAAATAGGCCATGAAAGACATAAAGACAAGCCTAAATACAAATTGGGGATGAACCATTTTTTATCAGCTAGATGATAAATTGTTGATGCTTGTTGGGTAGTTAAGTTAATTCATTCACTATCAAATTTAGAAACCAACTTCTCCTTCTAAAATGGTACCCACCTCTCTCTTGGAGTTGCACATTTGGGCTTGAAAAGTAACTTATCCTCTAAAGAAAGGGTAGAAAGGAAAAAGAAAGGCAATGAAAGTGAGGACACCTCTCCATATACGATCTTTATAGGTAAAATTTTTGTTCATTATAAGAAGTATCATATTAAAAATATGACATTTTCCAAAAATAAATAAACACACTTAATGTACATTAAAATTTAGATAATTTAAATAATATATTAAGTTTAACATCAAAATAAATCTACAATTTTTTTTAATTTAGCATAAAATCAAGACAATAAATATATTTACAAAAATCAACAATAAACCTTATTAAAATTTCCAATTCATTCATCAAAATAATTTTATTTTTATTTTTATTTTTTATAATGTTACATATAACTCTCATTCACTTTATAAATGGATACCCAAAATCTCTTCACCCTAATATTCACAATACCTTTTAACACTCATTTTCGCTAACATTGCAAACATTTAAATTTATTTTTCAACAGGAGGCTATCATTACATTCCCTTTTTTAATCATTACATTCCCTTTTTTAAATTAGTAATTAATTTAAAAACTATTAATTAATTTTGTGTTTTGTGAGAGTAAAAGGAACAAAACAAATGAATTGTTCAATGAATCTAAAGATATTCTATAGCTATGCTTATTGACCAAATATTCAATTGTGTGAATTTGTTTCTTTCTTTAATTCCCCTCCGGCCGTGAGGCATGGCATAGAATGGTTGTAAATGCAACGTTTTGCTTCTTAAAGCTAAAAGTGTTATTCATAATTATTTGAGGTAAAAAGGAAATTTGGTTCCCTTATCCGAAAAGGGACAATTTGCTTAAGGAAAATAATAGAAACGAGTAAAAGAATATTTGGTTAGATTGTACGACTTTTCTGAAATAAAGTTATGAGAATTTTACACTCTCAAATACTTAATATTTAATAATGGTAGGTGAAAGAAAGAAGACAAAACTGCTTCACCACCACTAAAAAATAGACAAAAAATTCATTGAATAGAAACACATTCTACACATGAATCACAATATGAAAATGAAAACTGGCAATAGGCTATAAACAATGAGCATTTCACTATTTCTAGAATATACTAGTTAGTGATTCCATTATTACAAGAGTCTTCCATTCATTTACATAAGAAGAAATAGTAAATAGAATTACAAAGAACACAACTCAAGAAAAAACGATAAAAATTATTTATATCATATAGGCAAAAATCCATTCCACAGGATTTACTTAAAAAATGTATACAACCAAACTCAGAATGCTCTAACCGCTCTCTTCATCTATGTTTTACAAAATATAGAAGATGTAATACATCTCTTTGATCTAAAACCGAAGGGGAATCAAAATATTTCATCGACTAAACAAAGAAATCTTTGATCTAAAACCAAAGGGGAATCAAAATATTCGATCGACTAAACAAACAAATATGTTAATCATAGAACTAAAAACAAAATACATCTTCAAAAATTGCAAAAGATATGGAACTTCAAGAATCAAACGCTCTCAAACCCAGATTGGTGATTTATGAAATTTGGAAAAGTCATACGACACACAAAATGTTACTCATTTCTAGAAACTTATACATGTGTCACCTAAATAGAAATATTCCAAAAAAAAACATGTTTCATACTTTTACAATTCGTTTGCATTTGCTCAAAATTTGTGACATAAAAATGACCTATAAAATAGTCATTTCCAAAAATTATGCCCGCACCTTTAATATAGCCAGCCCCTAAACCTTAAACCCTGAAATGGTCAAATATAAAGTCAAACTTTAAAACAATATTGTAAAATGGAAGTAATTCCCGCCAAAGGGCAATAGATCATCCATAAAATAAATATCAAAACACTACCAAAGCAAATATCATACTAGGATTCTTGTAGCAAGAGCTCGGGAAGGTCCTCTCTGAGAAAGAGTATTGAGTACCACCTCTGCAGCAGCATGTTTAGCCTGTCTCAATGTGTTGCAATAATTTGGGCTCTCAAAGACTTCTCCAATGAAATTAACAGTAGATTTAAATCTGGGTGCATGATCAGGCCCCTCTTTGATATAGGAGTACGATGACAGGTTGAAGCACCTCCTTTGAGCAAGCTCCTGGGGCTGATTCTTATATATCTCTGTCAATGAACTTCAAAACATACAACAATCAAAATTAATTTAGAGTCTTCCTCACCACCCAAAACCCATACACTTTTTAATACTTGACAAGGTTCCAGAGACTAGCCTTTTTTACTGACTTTATAAGGGACCTTACCAAACAGACAAATATGAACCAATAACCTAATCAAGCCAACAGAAGTACAATGGCATCCAAAGTGCCAAGTTTAGAGGCAAATATTTTAATAGGATATGGATCCAAGATATTTTCAGGCGTTTGAAGATGGTAAAGGGAAGTCAACCTTACACAAGTATTTCAATTCAAAAACAAATCTAGAAATTAGTGAGGACCAACCCAACCCAGTAAGATCTTTCAGTCATGAGAAAGAGAGACATAATATGTTCTTCAAAGTTATGGTTGTCATCAGGTCAGAACCAACCAAGAAGGTAAGGCCTTTGGGGACCAAGTCTCAAATTATAAAAAAGCATACCCACAAAATACCCAAGTTCATTCAAGTCCCATGCAGCAGAAACCTCTGAGATAGATAGCCCTAAAACATTCCTGCAACATCCTATTTTCATTGAAACAAAATCATTCCAGAGCTAATGCTCAAATGGATAATTGTATATTCATAAGATACATAAATAGCCCTAACTGTATATTCACATTCCTGATAACATGCCAAAAGATAACTCGTGTCCATTAATCTAAACTTTAAAAAATTCATTCCCGCAACATCTTATTTTCATTGAAAAAATAATCAATCCTTGGAATGTATACAGAAATATAAATGTTGAGTATTTGGAGGTTATACCCAAGAAATCTGAAGTAAGCTTTCCATTAGAGAAGCGTCTAGTAGGTATCCCACTAGGAAAATCTCTACCATAAGGTAGGAAGTTGCACTTCCCTGGTGTATTGATGTTATTGTTGTTGCTAGCATCAAGAGTAGAGTCTACTTACACAATTAAGAAACTGTGGTGTGCGTTGACCTTGAACCACCTCTGAACTCACTCGAAACTTGATTAGTTTTCGAATTAGGCAATGCTGGGTTTAAAATGAAATCAAGACAATCAATAGACATGATATATGAGAATCAGACATGATATATGAGAATCAAACAACAAATAGTTATGACAAAACTAGAAAACTCATACAAGTTTGGAAAAACGAGTAGGTTGCGTAGCGCAGAAGACAGCCGGCCTCGAGACCTTGGCCTCCACGCCTAGGAAGACAAGTGACTACCAAAAAAAATCAAAGAGACCTTGGCTGTCATTGTATTATCAATTTGGATGTCAGTTTAATAATTGCTATCAATAAAAATCAAAGAGACCTTAGTTGTCATTGCAGCTGTAGGGTACCGTTTACCCATGAATTCACCTCCAAGTTTCCACAATGATGTTGGAAAATATTTTATTTTAGTTCTAGATAAATCCAACACCTTGAGGCAAGTGAAGTTGATAAGAAATTCCTCTGGAATCTCTTTTAATTCTTTATTTCCTCTGAGTATTAGACTTACCAGTTTTGTGCATTTCAATCCTTGTGGGAGACATCTAATATTATTATCATACAATGACATTCTTTTACAATTGTCCCTAACTTCCAAAAGAAATTGTTCATGCATTTGACCTGCCCTAAATAAGCAATTTTCCTCCTTCTCTCCAATGTAGATTGCCATATCTCTGAGAACATCGTGAGCTTTTAAGAAAACTATTCCCTATGGAAAGCGCTCTTCCTCAAATAAGAAACGATCTACAAGAAATCTTATATAAATCTTCGCTGTCTCCTCCAACATCGTTGGGTTTTTGCTTTCAACAATCCCTTCTGCAATCCACATTCCAACCAACTTGTCCACTTCAATGTCTTTATCTTCAGGAAACATAGCACAATACAGATAACAGTTCTTCAAGCCAGCATCAGGAAAATGATCATAACTACATCTCAGTATGTGATACATCTTGTATTCAATGCGAGGATGAGTTCTTGGAAAATTCGGATCCACTGTTTGCATCTGGCTTAAAGCAAGTGTCCACTTATCTACAGCCATGATGCCAATCATTGTTGAGGCAATTACATTTATTTCCAAGGGCAAACCCTTACACTCGCTGGCTACTCTTCTGGCAATATGCTCTATACCATCAGGAAGATGCCCGTCTTTGAAATAGTACATTGTGAAACAACTCCCATGCTTCCTCTGGGGATAGGGGTTGCAATTGTAAAGACTTTTCTGTGTTCATTTGTCGAATCAGATCTCCATTGTGAGTAGAGAATATGACTCTGCTTCCTTTGCTATTGCCAATTTCTACGCCTAATTGTTTCAGATTCAATGGATCCCCCATGTTGTCTAAAAACAAGAGAAATTTCCTAATCTTAAGATATGCAGACAATTTCATCTTCTTCAGATCAACATTAGAACCGAAAAAACTACTGTCTAAATTGATTGTCTGAGCAATACAATTCTGCAACTCTAAAATAGAAAATTGAGACACAGTGACACAAATGACAACATAAAAAATGTTCCAGACCTTAAAGTAGTTGTATACTTTTTTGAGCAATGTGGCTTTTCCAATACCGCCCATTGCCCAAACCCCAATTAAGCCAACTTGGGGAGTTTCCATGAGCCATCTTTTTAGCTGTATCTCTGCATCCTTAATTTTCTCACCGACAAAGCCGTAATCTGGTCCATCTTGAAGTAATAGCTCTGCATGATATGGTGCGGACGAGACAATCCCTCAAGCGTTGTGAAAGACATAAATGTCGGCTTGAACCTCTCTAAAGAGCTCCTCAAAATTAGTATTCCATTGTCTGATTTTCCTGGCGAGTTTGGGCTTGCAACCGAGGCAATCAAGACTGTAGTGCCCCATTTTGTTAGACTCTTTTATTATTCAACTATATTATTATTCAAGGGCATTTTATCACAAATGACCCGGTTAAATTTTGAAATATATGTTTTGATCATGTTGATACATTTGGGTACTCATGGATAAATGAGATTTTGTAATGCAACATTGTACCGCCTTGTTGGACAGACTATTTCAAGTGTTAAAATATGTTATGGTTTCAGGGCATTTTGAGTATAAATGGCCCAGTTTAATACAATGAATTAAAACGACTTATATATGTATTGATTGTTGTGTCACAATGATTGCTTATGAATAAATGGACATTGGTAGATAGATTTATATAATGTGATATGATTGATCTTAAAATGTGTGAATGAAATATATGAACAATTTTCATTTCTTACGATATATTGGTAGATGCTTTGATAGTTTTCTAGTTTGACAGGGACCCAACTGCGCAATGACACAAGGTGGTGTCAATGCCACATGAAATTCAGTTTGAGTATAAACAGAATATCAGGTGATACAATTTATTTTAATAATATTTTGATTAAATTGTGTAGTACGATTAATGCACACGGTTTTCATGTGTGCAGGCACATGATCTTGGTTTCCAATCAATCCACAAAAGGATGATGGGGTTGTACGGAAGAAAGTACCGGTATGGTTAGCACATATTTTCCATGTGGCAGGTTGAAAAGCGAGAGAGGCTTTTACCTGCAAGAGGCATGCTTCCGTGAGGGTAGGCCGCGGACTCGGTCACTCACGAGGATTAACTGAGGGGTGCGCAATGAGGTGTTGGCCTTATTCCTTAGTAACCATGAGTCTCTCTACAATGTGGATTGGACTGAGTTAACGTGGTCTCAGCCATCTCACTAACTCCCCACCACGAAAAGTGGGATATTTGAAGGGCATGAAGACGATCATGGCACCCTTGATATCACCTGGAGAAACAAAAGAAATTATTAAACTCTAAGGTTGTAAATAAGTAATAACTAAACAATAAACTTATGACTTGAAAATAAAGTAATGAAAAGTGGAACCTTATGAATTAAAAATAAAAAGAAAAAAATAAATAAAAAGAAATCATGATAAACAAGATAAAAGAAGATTCTAAATATTAACACATTGCACACACAAAAATAGCAAATCAAAAGCAAAAATCTAGGAATGAAATTTAGGAATAGTTAAGTAAAGAAATCATAAATTAGAAGATTGGATAAATGCATATGACATTACATAAATGCATATGACAAAAGATCCGTTGAAATAAACAAAAATGAATCCAAAATAAGAATAAATAAAATAATAATAATTATGCATAAATCTCAAAAAAGGAGCGATATAAATGAAAGGGTAGGGTTTGGATAGGGGATGTTTTTTACCCTAATGTTGTACGGATGAGAGAATGCAGAAGCGGATGGTGGATGTAGAGATTTTGGTTCATCAGGTGTAAAGGGGGTTGGGAGGCCCTTAGTGATTCTACACACGTTGATCGTGCTAGAGTACTTCTTCCTGCAACCCCATTCAGCTCGGGGGTCCTTGGGGAAGGAGAGTACCCATTGGAATGGTAGGGAGGTCAACCGGTGGATCTCTTGTGATTGGGAACTGATCGACATTCGTGGGAGCTTGACAAAGTTTGTGGTGCGGCAACCTCAGAAAGACCAAGCCTGCACAAGGGAACTCAGGTTTTTATGGATTTTTAGATCTGTGTTATATTTTATTATGAGATCGGGATTCAGAAATTGTTGTATTTTATTTAGATTTGTGTTATATTTTATTATGAGATCTGGATTCAGAAATTGTTGTATTTTATTTAGATCTGTGTTATATTTTATTATGAGATCGGGATTCAGAAATTGTTGTATTTTATTTTAGATCTGTGTTGTATTTTTATATTTTAGATATGTATTCATATTTATTTATAGATCTGGGTTCGCATTCTATCATGAGATCTGGATTTAGAATTTGTCTATATTTCTGCGTGTTACTCAGAGTCGGAGGATGCATTTTATGCCGGTGATTTCTTTTTATTTTCTAGGAATGCTTGTAGCGACCTGTGTGGGTGAGTTCTATTCTGGACCACTTCGCTGGTGATTTTAAACCCTGGGTCGTTTGTTTTAATGTCATAATGTTCAAATTGTGGCAGACTGTTAGAACGATTGCTCTTGTGTCTGGGAGTAGGCCCATTTTGGGACTGTGTTGTAATTGTTTCTTTTCCTGAACCCGATCCACTGTCCTTGGTTTATGCAGCAAACGCGTGGGTCCTCAAAGATTGCAGGATCCCATTGTAATTTAACCTCAAAAGGTTCTGCACTAATTCTTTTCATCAATTAGATTTTATCCTTTAGATATGAGGTGTTCAGATCTACCTCATCTACATCTAACCCTGAAGCAAACCATGCGATCTACTCTAGATTTGGATAGCCTTCCATCTGCGTGGAGCCTTACCTTATGGCCTACCTTTCACGATCTTACCTCACCATATATATAGACTCCCCCTTCAGAACGGATTTGTGACTGTCATAATTATTATTTCCCTTTAGCAGTAGAAGGAGCAATGTTCTCAGCATCACGCCCGACAAAAGGATTAGCAGTTTTACCGGCAGCCTTTTCATTCTCAGTCGAACCAACATTTCCATGGTCTTGCCGCAGAATAATAAGAAAGTAAGATGGTGCGATCTCGGTGATTTGACCCGCATACCTTCAGGAAAAATACCTTCTAATTTAAAGCACATATCCATTCAGACTTCCAGGATCTGGACGTCGTCTTGGATCTAACAAGGATATAACATTAGATCTGGACTTTCAAGAATCCCAAATATATTCTCCCAAGATCTAAATCATGTTCAAACCAAAAACAACTATACAGAGATCGCGGGAAAGAAATGCTCACAGAGAGAGAAAAAAAAAACATGTATCTTTATGTCAATCAATGAAAAAGGGATGGAGTCAACAAATACACCCAGGCATCGGATAATTCATCAAAAATCACATCAAGAAGGGAACAAATCTGAGTTTAAAATATTAAACATTATAGAGTTAATAGTGCTAAGAATGAACGATTGGGATGTCAACACTGAGTTTGAAAATATTTATATATACAACAAATCTAAAGCGATTTGGAAATCAAATGAAATGCTTGGTTAATACGGATGTCAGATCTGAGTTTGGAATATTCATATATATGTTCTGCACATCAAATGCATACCTTTGCAGATCAAATACAGACCTTTGGGATCGAATCAAATGCAGAAATTTGTAAATTGAAAACAACGTATAGATCAACACAGATCTTTGTAATTTGGAAACATAGTATATATCAACTGCAAATTGTATGCACTCTCATTCCCAGACATTAATACAGATTGGATATAATTTTTAAAACCACATATCAAAGAAATCGAAGGCATACTACCACGCAATGGCATAGTCAATGGCATACTACTACGCAGCAGACTGAAAACATATGCAAACACTAGATCTGGGATGTATTACCAATAAAACTAGCAAAGGAATCATAGGCAGAAAATAGTAGGAAGTCTTAGACTAGTTGCATATCTATCAATTTGTTCAAACAATAAAATATGATTTGGTACATGCTTTTTCTATTCTGGAAATTATATAAAGTGATGGCCTTTTAGTCTATTTCTATTCATATGCAGAGCATAGCTTTTGCTATTTATTTTTAAATTATATAAAGTCATGGATTTTAGTCTTTTCTTTTTTTATTCTAAATTTAAGTGTAAATTTCATGGTTTTTCTTCTTTCTGAAAATATAATATATAGATAGGGTGCACATGGTTATGTTGTAGGCAAAATCAATTATTAAATTAGTGTTATGGAAATTGGTATATTTTCTTGTGGAATAATATATATATTTAGGGTAATCTTATAACCTTTATAAATATTAATAAAGTAGAGTTAGCTATCAATCTAATGTTATATGTTACTTTTGAAAATATTTACATTTATATCCATAATTAATTAATTTTGCATGATTTAAATAATCTATTTATTGACTAGATATTTTATCATCCATTGCTTTGTACATTTATGTGATGTTATATTATGTTGTTCAATAAGGGACAATTGGTAAAATAAAAAAAAATAAAAAATAAAAAAGTATGTGTGTTTTCCTTGTTAATAGACCTTGGGATTATGGGGAGCGCTACACATGGTATCAGAGCCTGGTTCTAACTCTAGGACCTTGGGCTCATTGCTATTTAAGTTATTTTTGTTTATTTATATTTATCTTTTGTAGTGATTGGAAACTAATACATGAATTATTCACCTTGCAAACTCAGGAAGCATGGATGCTAGGGGAAGAAGAGGAAGGAGAGGTAGAAGTGCTAGGGAACGTGGTACACCACCTCTTTTGCAGCCTTCGCCTCCACGTGATCCACCAGCAGTGGAAGAACCGACCCATATACCTGCAGGAGAAGTGATGAATATGATGCGTTCATTCCAGCATATGTCTGAGGCATTGATTAGTCGGTTAGACCGAGAGGATAGAGATTCCGTAGCACCGGTAGAAGGATCTCGGCAACCGCCGAAGGAAAATGCTCAAAGAGAACTTTAGAAGGTGAAATTTCCAGAATTTTGGGGCGCACCTGATGGCATTGAAGCTGAGGCATGGCTTGAGAACATGTCCATGTTCTTTGCATTACGCGATTATACCTCAAACATGAAAGTGCGCATGGCGATATTGCAGCTTAAGGGAAGCGCACTGCTATGGTGGAAGACCTTGTTGCCGCAGCTTGGAATTGAAATAACAGAAGTCTCTTGGGAAATATTTGAAGAACGTTTTCGAGAACGTTACCTATCTGAAGAATTTATTGAAAGACAATTGAATGAATTCAATTCCTTGAGGAAAGGAGGTCGATCAGTCCCAGAGTATGAAGCTAAATTTATGGAACTATTGAGGTATGCTCCACATTTGAGTACGGAGAAGTTGCGAGTAAATAAATTTGTGTATGGGCTCAACTTCAACATCAGGGAAAAAGTACGTATATTGATGCCACGTACCTTGCACGAAGTAGTGCAAAAAGCTATCATAGCTGAGGAAGAGCTCATAGGAGGTGGGCAGTCTCGACCACCTCGACCTTCAGGAGCAGTGGTACAGAGACCAGGAGTACAGTCAGCTAGTGCTTCGAGACCAACAACTGGACGCCAAAATTCATTTAAGAGTCCCACAGCAGGGATTCAGAGACGTGCACCCAGTGGCCAAAGACCCCCATATAGGCCACCAATGCAGTCACAATATCAGAGTGGAAATCCAGCAGCACAACGCCCCCAGTATAGTAGTGGATCTACTTTTACACAATCGAGTGTCCAGAGGTCGGCCCCAAAAAGGGGGTGTTGGACTTGCGGAGAACCACATTTCCAGAGAGACTGTCAGCAAGCCAAGATAGATTCTAGTCAGGGAAAGGGATAGACTACAGTTGGAGACTTAGGCAAGGCTCACCGAATCCATGCTGCAGTCAACAACCGCCAGGCAGAACATCAGTCCACCATGCTAGAGGCGACAGGTAAAATAAATGGTATGAAATTTTCTCTTTTAGTAGACCCAGTAGCAACTGAAAGTTTTATTTCTTATGAAGCATTGTCTAGATGTAAGGTGATGGCAAGCAAGCAAGATGATTTCAATATAGTCGAAATGGCATCGGGTATCACTCAAAGAGTAGGAGAATTGGTCAAGGATTGTGAGGTAGAATTGGGCATGTGTGTCACAAAAGTATCCCTTTATGCTAAAGCATTAGGATCCTATGATATTATCTTAGGGATGGATTGGTTAGGAACCCATTCAGCTATGTTATACTGTAAGGAGAAAAAGATAATATTCATAGATGATTTCGGGCATAAGATAATCCTAATAGGGACTAGAAGAGGGGTATCATTAAGGTTTATTTCAGCATTGCAATTGAAAAAGAGCATGCGTAAGGGATGTGAGTTGTATGCGGTGGTAGTGATGAATGACAAGAAAGACACTGTCGATGTAAGTCAACACCCCATATTGTCCCAGTTTGCGGATGTATTCCCTGAAGAATTACCCGGGTTACCACCTAAGAGGGAGATTGAGTTCACTATTGAACTTAAGCTGGGAACCGAACCTATATCTAGAGTACCCTATCATATGACAACACCTGAATTACAAGAATTGCAGATACAACTTCAAGAGATTTTAGATCTAGGTTTCATTCGCCCTAGTATATCACCTTGGGGAGCACCAGTGATATTCGTGAAGAAGAAGGATGGTTCATGGAGACTTTGCATTGACTATCGTCAATTGAACAAAGCAACCATAAGGAATCAATATCCCTTACCAAGAATTGACGATCTGTTTGATCAGATGAAAGGGGCAACAATATTTTCGAAAATAGATCTAAGGTCAGGATACCATCAACTAAGAATCAGAGAAGAAGATGTACCAAAGACTGCATTTAAAACTCGATATGGACATTTCGAGTTTGTTGTAGTCCCATTTGGGTTGACGAATGCACCTGGAGTTTTCATGAACTTGATGAATAATGTATTCAGAGAATACTTGGATAAATTTGTACAAGTGTTTTTAGATGATATCCTTATTTACTCAAGGACCCAAGAAGAGCATGAAGAGCATTTAACACTTGTGTTGCAGTGTTTGAGAGAGCGCAAGCTATACGCCAAACTGTCAAAGTGTTCCTTCTTCCAGCCAAAAATTCATTATTTGGGACATGTTATAACTGGGGATGGTATAGCGGTGGATCCTACAAAGGTTGAGGCCATTCTTGAATTGCCAGCACCAAAAAATGTACATGAGGTGCGTAGTTTTATGGGATTAGCGGGGTATTATAGAAGATTTGTAGAAGGATTCTCAAAAATTGCAAGCCCAATTATGGAGTTACAAAATAAGAACAAGAAGTTCATATGGACAGAACGATGTGAGGAGGCATTCGCAAATCTTAAGCAGTTGTTGACGACGGCTCCAGTTCTTAAGGTACCCGATATGGATAAAGACTTCTTAGTGTGTACTGATGCATCGAAAGAAGGTCTAGGAGGTGTTTTGATGCAAGAAGGTAGGGTGATAGCTTACTCCTCAAGGAAACTTAGACCTCACGAGGAGAACTATGTAACGCATGATTTAGAGCTTGCTGATGTGGTTTATGCTTTGCGTTTATGGATACATTATCTGGTAGGAAGGAAATTTGAGTTAAAGACAGATCACCATGGGTTACAATATATTTTTACCCAAAGCGACCTCAATGCTAGACAAAGGAGGTGGTCTGAATTAATAAGCGAATATGATTTTGAAATATCGTACATCAAGGGGAAGATGAATAAGGTAGCGGATGATCTAAGTCGAAGGCCTCGTATCTTTTCCCTAGTGCCCTTAAAAACAAATTTACAGGAAAAGATATTGGAATTACAATTGGAAGATGAGTGGTATAGAGAGGTTAAGACCGAGTTAGAAAATGAGGTATTGAAGAACCCAAAGTATGAAGGGTATGTGTTTGAGGAAGATGGATTATTGCGATATAACAAGAGAATTTATGTACCATTCAATGAAGAAGTTCGAAATTTGATCTTGTTAGAAGCTCACAGGGTTGTGTATATGGCACATCCCAGGGTTAAGAAGATGTACACAGATTTAAAACCGTTATTTTATTGGAGTGGAATGAAGAAGGATGTAGTTAGCTTTGTGGCAAGGTGCCTAGAATGTCAATTGGTCAAGGCTGAGCATAGGCATCCCGCGGGATTACTACAACCACATGTAATCCAAGAATCAAAATGGGAGGTTATATCAATGGATTTTATTGTTGGGTTACCAATGACAGCAAGAAGACATGACTCTATTTTTGTAGTCGTAGATACTTTAACTAAGAGTGCGCATTTTATACCTGTAAAGACTACCTATCAAGCACCAGAGATTGCAAGAGTATTTATAAATGAAGTTGTGAGGTTACATGGTGTACCTCGCAAGATAATTTCAGATAGAAGGCCAGTATTCACTGGAAGGTTTTGGACAAGTTTCCAAGCCGCTTTGGGGACAAGGCTAAATTTTAGTACATCATATCACCCTGAGATGGATGGCCAGACAGAAAGGGTGAACCAAGTCTTGGAAGACATGTTACATATGTATGTGATGGATCAAAAAAAGCATTGGGAGGAATATCTACCATTGGTTGAGTTTGCTTACAACAATAGTTATCAAAGCTCTATTAAGATGGCACCGTTTGAATTCTTATATGGGAGGCCGTGTAGAACCTCGTTGAGTTGGGATTGTCTGGAAGACAGATTGCTTGTAGGACTAGAATTGATTCAAGAAATGGAAGAACAGATGACAACTATTCGTGCACGATTAAAGGAAGCACAGGATAGACAAAAGAGCTATGCTGATGCACATAGAATCGATAGGAGTTATGAAGTAGGTGATAAAGTATTCCTTTGGGTTAGGCCACAAAAGAGCTCAATTAAATTTGGGAAGGGAGCTAAATTATCACCGCGATTCATAGGACCGTTTGTGATACTCAAGAAGTTGGGACCAGTTGCCTATAGTCTTGCATTGCCATCATCATTGAGTCATATGCATAATGTTTTTCATGTTTCTATTTTGCGTCATTATATTTCAGATCCTTCTCATGTTATAAATTTGAGTAACTTGCAGATATCGGACGATGGGGTCTTGAAGGCCGAACCGATCAGTATACTGGACCAATGAAATCGACAGCTTCGGCGTCGATTAGTCGACCAGGTAAAGGTCCAATGGGATAACTACAGTTCTAACTCAGCTACTTGGGAGGATGCATCTGAAATACAACAGCAGTTTCCTTACTTGTTTTGAAAACTTCGGGATGAAGTTTCTTGAAGAGGGGGTGTATGTAGTGCCCCATTTTGTTAGACTCTTTTATTATTCAACTATATTATTATTCGAGGGCATTTTATCACAAATGACCTGGTTAAATTTTGAAATATATGTTTTGATCATGTTGATACATTTGGGTACTCATGGATAAATGAGATTTTGTAATGCAACATTGTACTACCTTGTTGGACAGACTATTTCAAGTGTTAAAATATGTTATGGTTTTAGGGCATTTTGAGTATAAACGGCCCGGTTTAATACGATGAATTAAAACGACTTATATATGTATTGATTGTTGTGTCACAATGATTGCTTATGAATGAATGGACATTGGTAGATAGATTTATATAATGTGATATGATTGATCTTAAAATGTGTGAATGAAATATATGAACAATTTTCATTTCTTACGATATATTGGTAGATGCTTTGACATTTTTCTAGTGTGACAGGGACCCAACTATGCAATGACACAAGGTGGTGTCAATGCCACATGAATTTCAATTTGAGTATAAACAGAATATCAGGTGATACAATTTATTTTAATAATATTTTGATTAAATTGTGTAGTACGATTAATGCACACGGTTTTCATGTGTGCAGGCACATGATCTTGGTTTCCAATCGATCCACAAAAGGATGATGGGGTTGTACGGAAGAAAGTACCGGTATGGTTAGCACATATTTTCTATGTGGCAGGTTGAAAAGCGAGAGAGGCTTTTACCTGCAAGAGGCATACTGCCGTGAGGGTAGGCCGCGGACTCGGTCACTCACGAGGATTAACTGAGGGGCGCGCAATGAGGTGTTGGCCTTATTCCTCAGTAACCATGAGTCTCTCTACAGCATGGATTGGACTGAGTTAACGTGGTCTCAGCCATCGCACTAACTCCCCACCACGGAAAGTGGGATATTTGAAGGGCATGAAGATGATCATGGCACCCTTGATATCACCTGGAGAAACAAAAGAAATTATTAAACTCTAAGGTTGTAAATAAGTAATAACTAAACAATAAACTTATGACTTGAAAATAAAGTAATGAAAAGTGGAACCTTATGAAATAAAAATAAAAATAAAGAAATAAAAATAAAAAAATAAATAAAAAGAAATCATGATAAACAAGATAAAAGAAGATTCTAAATATTAACACATTGCACACACAAAAATAGCAAATCAAAAGCAAAAATCTAGGAATGAAATTTAGGAATAGTTAAGTAAAGAAATCCTAAATTAGAAGATTGGATAAATGCATATGACATTACATAAATGCATATGACAAAAGATCCGTTGAAATAAACAAAAATGAATCCAAAATAAGAATAAATAAAATAATAATAATTATGCATAAATCTCAAAAAAGGAGTGATATAAATGAAAGGGTAGGGTTTGGATGGGGGATGCTTTTTACCCTAATGTTGGATGGATGAGAGAATGCAGAAGCGGATGGTGGCTGTAGAGAGTTTGGTTCATCAGGTGTGAAGGGGGCTGGGAGGCCCTTAGTGATTCTACACATGCTGATCGTGCTAGAGTACTTCTTCCTGCAACCCCATTCAGCTCAGGGGTCCTTGGGGAAGGAGAGTACCCATTGGAATGGTAGGGAGGTCAATCGGTGGATCTCTTGTGATTGGGAACTGATCAACGTTCGTGGGAGCTTGACAAAGTTCGTGGTGTGGCAACCTCAGAAAGAACAGGCCTGCACAAGGGAGCTCAGGTTTTTATGGATTGTTAGATCTGTGTTATATTTTATTATGAGATCGGGATTCAGAAATTGTTGTATTTTATTTAGATCTGTGTTATATTTTATTATGAGATCTGGATTGAGAAATTGTTGTATTTTATTTAGATCTGTGTTATATTTTATTATGAGATCGGGATTCAAAAATTGTTGTATTTTATTTTAGATCTGTGTTGTATTTTTATATTTTAGATATGTATTCATATTTATTTATAGATCTGGGTTCGCATTTTATCATGAGATCTAGATTTAGAATTTGTCTATATTTCTGCGTGTTACTCAGAGCCGAAGGATGCATTTTATGTCAGTGATTTCTTTTTATTTTCTAGGAATGCTTGTAGCGACCTGTGTGGCTAAGTTATATTCTGGACCACTTCGCTGGAAATTTTAAACCCCGGGTCGTTTGTTTTAATGTCATAATGTTCAAATCGTGGCAGACTGTTAGAACGATTGCTCTTGTGTCTGGGAGTAGGCCCATTTTGGGACTGTGTTGTAATTGTTTCTTTTCCTGAACCCGATCCACTGTCCTTGGTTTATGCAGCAAATGCATGGGTCCTCAAAGGTTGTAGGATTCCATTGTAATTTAACCTCAAAAGGTTCTGCACTAATTCTTTTCATCAATTAGATTTTATCCTTCAGATATGAGGTGTTCAGATCTAACTCATCTACATCTAACCCCGAAGCAAACCATGCGATCTGCTCTAGATCTGGATAGCCTTCCATATGCGTGGAGCCTTACCTTCTGGCCTACCTTTCACGATCTTACCTCGCCATATATATAGACTCCCGCTTCAGAACAGCTTTGTGACTGTCATAATTATTATTTCCCTTTAGCAGTAGAAGGAGCAATGTTCTTAGCGTCACGCCCGAAAAAAGGATTAGCAGTTTTACTGGGAGCCTTTTCATTCCCAGTCGAACCAACATTTCCATGGTCTTGCCGCAGAATAATAAGAAAGTAAGATGGTGCGATCTCGGTGATTTGACCCGCATACCTTCAGGAAAAATACCTTCTAATTTAAAGCACATATCCATTTAGACTTCCAGGATCTGGACGTCATCTTGGATCTAACGAGGATATAACATTAGATCTGGACTTTCAAGAATCCCAAAGATATTCTCCCAAGATCTAAATCGTGGTCAAACCAAAAACAACTATATAGAGATCACGGGAAAGAAATGCTCACAGAGAGAGAAAAAAAAAATGTATCTTTATGTCAATCAATGAAAAAGGGATGGAGTCAACAAATACACCCAGGCATCAGATAATTCATCAAAAATCACATCAATAAGGGAACAAATCTGAGTTTAAAATATTAAACATTATAGAGTTAATAGTGCTAAGAATGAACGATTGGGATGTCAACGCTGAGTTTGAAAATATTTATATATACAACAAATCTAAAGCGATTTGGAAATCAAACGAAATGCTTGGTTAATACGGATGTCAGATCCGAGTTTGGAATATTCATATATATGTTCTGCACATCAAATGCAGACCTTTGGGATCGAATCAAACACAGAAATTTGTAAATTGAAAACAGCGTATAGATTAACACAGATCTTTGTAATTTGGAAACATAGTATATATCAACTGCAAATTGTATGCACTCTCATTCCCAGACATTAATACAGATTGGATATAATTTTTAAAACCACATATCAAAGAAATCGAAGGCATACTACTACGCAATGGCATAGTCAATGGCATACTACTACGCAACAGACTGAAAACATATGCAAACACTAGATCTGGGATGTATTACCAATAAAACTGGCAAAGGAATCATAGGCAGAAAATAGTAGGAAGTCTTAGACTAGTTGCATATCTATCAATTTGTTCAAACAATAAAATATGATTCGGTACATGCTTTTTCTATTCTGGAAATTATATAAAGTGATGGCCTTTTAGTCTATTTCTATTCATATGCAGAGCATAGCTTTTGCTATTTATTTTTAAATTATATAAAGTCATGGATTTTAGTCTTTTCTTTTTTTATTCTAAATTTAAGTGTAAATTTCATGGTTTTTCTTCTTTCTAAAAATATAATATATAGATAGGGTGCACATGGTTATGTTGTAGGCAAAATCAATTATTAAATTAGTGTTATGGAAATTGGTATATTTTCTTGTGGAATAATATATATATTTAGGGTAATCTTATAACCTTTATAAATATTAATAAAGTAGAGTTAGCTATCAATCTAATGTTATATGTTACTTTTGAAAATATTTACATTTATATCCATAATTAATTAATTTTGCATTATTTAAATAATCTATTTATTGACTAGATATTTTATCATCCATTGCTTTGTACATTTATGTGATGTTATATTATGTTGTTCAATAAGGGACAATTGGTAAAATAATAATAATAATAATAATAAAAAGTATGTGTGTTTTCCTTGTTAATAGACCTTGGGATGATGGGGAGCGCTACAAAGACAATGATGCGGCTGTAGCGAGCGATTGATCAGTTGTCTCGCCTTTGCAACTTCATTTTCCATCCTTTGCAAGCAATTATTTACCGTCACTGGAAGCGCCCTTTGTTGATGTTGGAATTGATCTCGAATATCGAGTACAAGGCCCTTCATGTGATTTAACTAAGCCTCTAGAAGCTTTCTGTTTTCATCCAAATGAATTGCATCATTCGTTTGTTGAATAAGTGGATCAATAATCATGCTGGTTATCGTGGTGCTTATGGTGTTTCTTGCAGTTCCAATCGCAAGATCCAAGGAGACCATGGCTATTGCAAAGCACAAGATCGTACTGCTTATGGTGTTGCCTGCTTGTTTACAAAGTATCAGTAAACAAGCAGAATAGAGTACGAATATGAAGAGCAGTCAACGAGCATAGATGAAAAACACTCGGGAAAATATATGATGTATATAAATTGGGAGAGGAAGAGGGGGTTAGTTCAGTAGATTTCTAGAGTATTGGATTGGATAGATGAAGAAGCAGATCAATAGAATGGTGGTGATTCCCATGACATTCAATTATTCTATGAAAACGTTCCATTACATCATTATTGTACCCACAGGAACTTTAAATTATCCCGTAGTTTCCTAAACTTTTACTTTTGCAATAACTTAAATAAATGAAAATTATAATTTTATAAAAATTATTTACAAAATAGAAAAAAACAAATCATCAATATTTCAGTTAACTAGAGAACTTTGAGTCTGACAAATTCCTCCCTCTGAAACCTTTGCAAATTACAGCAGGGATATGTCCTTTCAAAGTTCCTGAGCTCCATTATTATTATGGAACCTATCATTTCAAAGTTCATAAGCTCTATTATTATTATTATTCCTGGACAATTCATTGCACATTAGAACCTTACCTAATCGCCACCTTAACATTGTGTGCAGAGCCGTGACCCAGAATGACTGCACAGTTGAGGATGTCACAGTCGAGGATATCAGCAGTCAGACCATGTCAGAAGATGACAGTTGTAGAAAATAAAAAGTTGTTTCCACAATAAAAGGTTGTGGCATAAAAGCTTTATGCAAAGTGGAAAAAACTATAGCATAAAAAACTGAAATTTTAAGTGAACAAATTACTAAACTTTGTCGATTATATAATTCCCTACACTTACGTCATCACGCCACCGGGTCTTGGGGCACAAAGACCCAAGAAAACATCACCTGAAAAAGACCAATAGAAATTAAGTTAAATCAATATTTAAATAATTCAAAAAATAAAATTTAATGAAACTATATTAAAAACATTTGAAAACTAAAAAATTTAAATATGTATGTCAAGTTAATTGACCTAAGCGATTCATATATATTCCCTGTCGGGAATATAACAAGGGAATTTGTCCTTTATTTTTTAGATTTAGTTTTTTGAAACTATTAAAGAGGCATCAAAGTTTAGGAACAAGAAAACTATTTCCATAGTTCACCTAGAACATATAATTATAACTCTTTCATTGTATAGATAAATGTGTACATAAACATAATTGACAATTATAACCTATTACCAATCTGTTTCATCTAGACACGAGTACATTAAGAATATAGCAAATGGATAAGACTCTTTAAATAAACATGACATGCCAACTCGCTCCATTCATAAAAAAGGTTTTTTCGTAATGATAATAATATGTTGCACGCCATAGATGCGACCTTGCGACCCTCCTTATAACTAAATTTAATGAAGTTTAAATTTTTTATGGACCAAAGATATTAACAAAAACATTGAACTCTATGTTGAAAAGAGACATGGATTTAAACAAGACTATAGATGACATTGATTATGAATATTGTGTGCAGTGACCTAGTGGAAAAACTATTTTTTGTAGCAAAATGACCATGACATATATACAATAAACCCTTCAATGCATCCTAGCATGATCACTCAAAACTTTAACCAATAGTTGTGAAACCTTGATGGTGATGCCAGGGATTCATTTTGGGGCTTTAACAATAATTTTAGAGTCTGTGAACTACATGCATTTAATTTTTTTTAATGCTTATATTCAAGTAGTATCATGGTGTGTTTTCATTAGAATTCAACATCTAGCTTGTTTATGTCATCAATGGTTGGTAAGGAATTTCAACATCATTTGATTCTTATCGGCAATATATCCAATGTATATACAATGTAGTACAAAAATGTAGTAAAATGTTTTAAATACTAAAAATACTTTCCTCCTTCGTATATAATTTTTAATTTAAAAAAAATACAATTATGTTATATGACTTTGAATTTACACTAATTTTTATCTTAATCATCATGTTCTATTCTGCCCTGGGCTCTGAGCTTTAAATATCTAACCCGAAGATCTATACCATAGGTAGATTATAGTCCTAAGAATCCAGGTCGAGTGGACACAACTTGTCTAAGTTCAACTCATCAACTGAATTGCATGCATCATTGTCATGGTATTATTTTTTCATTGAACCAATGAGAGCAATGATGCATGCAATTCGGTTGATGAGATGAACTTAGGCGAGTTGTGTCCACTCGACCTGGATTCTCAAGACTATGATCTACCTATGGTATAGATCTTCGGGACAGATATTTAAAGCCCAGATCCCAGGGCGGAATAGAACATAACGATTAAGATAAAAATTAGTGTTGCATTCAGAGTCATATCACATAATTGTAGTTTTTTAAAATTAAAAATTATATACGAAGGAGCAAAGTACTTTTAGTACCTTTACATACTTTTAGTACCTTTACAGAAATGAAAATGTGAGCACGAAAAAAAAAATATGACTTCATTTCCTTGGGTTATATCAATGTCCATTGTTTACTCTTCAAAATTGTTATTGTGCCACACATTTGTAGTTAATTTTTCTAGTAAATTATTGAATGACATTAGAATTTACATCAATAACACATGAATAATTGTTTTGGTGTTTCATAATGCTAAGAGTGGAGGAAAAAAAAAGGTGTTATGACGATTGTGAGATCCGAAAAACAAAAAGTATGGAAACTAAACATGATATTAATTCTGATTTCGACAAGAATTGAAAATGTTCAATGACATGAATTCATATGGGGATTCAAAATATAAGGTGTCCAAGCATCTTTTGGAAGACTTCATTAAATGAAACTTTACATTCAATGCATATGGAAATACAATTTCAAGATCAAGCTATCAGTTCGATCAAGGTCTCTAAAACATAGAATTATATGATAATAAAATTTAATAAAACATAATTTCGACTAGAAGAATGATATAGTTGTGGGTAATAATACATACCTTGAATGTCTCTTCGGAGACATCCGATAAAATTGGAACGATACAGAGAAGATTAGCATGGCCCCTACGCAAGGATGACACGCACAAATCGAGAAATGGTCCAAATTTTTTTAATCCAAGGAAAAAAAATACATACCTTGAAGAATAAACGAGTAACTGCATTACTACTGCCACTTCCTCTAGATTTTATGAATAGATATTAGTCATAGACTAATTGGTGTTATAGATGTGATTGATTGGAGTCATACATGTGATCAATCACATCTATAACCCAATTACTCTAAAACCCATATCGACAAATGAATATAAATGACCATTTTCTATCCAACAAATGAACTGAATTAAATGATGGGTTTATTGCCTAGTTATAGAAGATTAAAAATGCTCGATCGAGGTATTTTTTAACCCTCAATTGAGCTATTTTTTAAACCTTGATCGAGGTCTGAAACTCTCGATTGAGGGTTTATCAGAAGCTTGATCGAGGGTTTGTCGGAATCTCGATCGAGGGTTTGTTAGAACCTCAATCGAGCTTTTATTAAACCGTCGATCGAGGGTTTAATAAAAGCTCGATCAAGGTACGATTTTTCATTTTTTCCGAAATCGCCTTGCCAAAAATTGTAACCCACCTCCATGAATGCACCCTTAAAAACAATTTACATTTTGTTTAAATTTAATTTAAGTTGTTTAAATTACATGTTTCAAATGTTTAAGTTTAATGATTCACATCTTAAATTTTAATTTATTTTATACGTATGTACATGAAAAATTTTACTAATGAAATTGAAATTGTAGGTGGGTAAACGTGTTGTACAACCATCCATGGATTTGGATGTGGTGACCTATTTGGGTGTTGGGCTCATTGAGGTATATTTATTCACTTTTATTATTTTAAATTCCAATTGTATTTTTATTAAAGTTTATTTACATTAAAAAATTTATATATTGATGCTTAATTATATGTTGAATGTGTTATAGGTCAATCACAAGGATAATGTGGAGAGTGATATCCATAAAATGTATATTACATAGTTATATATGTTTTTATACTTTTGAACTTGTTAATTTGACATTTTCCATGTTAAAACTTTAAACTTATTATTTTAACTTATATATTTTAAACTTGTATATATATATATATAGTTTTTGGATCAGGTTCAAATATAATTTAATTAAATGCTTAAATGATTTAATTTGGTCATGCGATACATAGATTAATGTATTTGATGTTTATATACAATATGTTGCACTTGTGTTTAAATGATTTTCAATCATTAGGAATGTTCAATAAAATGCACTTTAGGAATGTTTTCAATCATTTAAATGGAATAATATATGATATATGTTGAATATTCATTAAAATGCATTTTAGGAATGTTTGTTAGGAATGTTTTCAATCATTTAGGTGGAATAATATATGATATCTTACATAGAATATTCATTAAAATGCACTTTAGGAATATTTTCAATCATAAGGAATGTTCAGTAAAATGCACTAAATAGGAATGTTAGTTAGGAATGTTTTCAATCATTTAGGTGGAATAATATATGACATCTGTAGAATATTCATTAAAATGCACTTTAGGAATGTTAGTTGGGAATGTTTTCAATTGTTTAGGTGCAATAATATATGATATATGTAGAATATTCATTACTTAAATTGTATACAAATTTTATAATTGAATAATTAGTTTGACTGAGATCATGTGCCAAAAATTATGAATACATTGAAAAATCGTTTCCTCAAGTAAGATAAACTCTCTAGGCGTATGACTATATAATTTTTTCTTGGAAACTATGGAAATCATTGATTTATCATTTTCATACTATGATTTTATCATTGATATCATGATTATATTTGGTTAATAATCTTAGTGTATATAATGCATTTTATAGAGTGCTTCGATTTGAATTAATGCAATTTATAGAGTGCTTCAATTTGAATATATTGACTTTTTATGGTAATGTATCATTTGTTTAAAGTATGTTAATAAAACAATATTGTATATAACAATAAAAAGAATGAAAATTCATGTAAGACACAATAAGATGTTTAAAGTATGTTAATAAAACAATATTGTAAATAACAATAAAAAGAACGAAAATCCATGTAAGACACAATAAGAATAATGTACACTTGAGTATTTTAAAACTCTTATAATCTACTTTGTTATTTTAGAAATATTAATTGAACAAAAGTGAGAATTTTGGCTATTTACTTGATACATATCATAATGTTACAAAGTTACGACCACTCAATACAATTCATCAATCAATTTGATGTACACATGTTCAACAATCTAAGAATAATATATCATATAATTTACATCAATTTGATATACATACACTCAACAATCTAAGAACAATATAAAATAAGTTTCAGCAATTTGATGTACATAATCTCAACAATGTAAGAACACTATCATATAAGTTTCCTCAATTTGATTAACACAAGCTCAACAATGTAAGAACTTGATATCATATTTAAGTAAAAATTATCAATTTGACATGTACATAAGCTCAAAAATATAATCTAACAATCTATCATATTTAAGTTTCAAAGAGGCACAAATATCATGATTTGACAATTTCATAACACTTACTCAAGTGCATAACATTATAATTTCAAGAACAATACATTTTTAAGGAATATGCTTAAAAATTCATCAAAACAATCTAGCTAACTTATAAATAATCACTCTATTTGAGTGTCACAATTATAAAACCAATGAATATGTCCTTCATGTAAAAAGTATGTTTAACATGATTCAAATTAGAAATAAGATAGTAAAGGAATGTCGTCTTCAATTATTCTTTCATGATCAACTTTTGACATCTTCCATCTTCTAGCTTTCAATCTTTTATTTGATTTAACTTATATCAACTTTATGCGAGCTGCGCATACCAAATGACTATATTGGAAGCATATGTCATCAGGTTGATAGCCTTTAAAGTGAACGTCACCTTCAGTTTGATGTGTTCATTGAAAAAAATAACCTTTTAATACAATTGACCCTCTTTCATTTATAAAATTTTTGTCATCATAGTCCTCCAATAATTTCATCTTTATCTCTGTGCATCGCATCAAATAAATTCTATCACCATTAGTTGATATTGCAATGTCCTTTGATTCCAACTCCTCAAAGCTTGCAAATGGTAGTTTTCCTTTTAGATTAATTTCGTTGTGTTTCCAAGGTTTAACATAATTGTCATCGATGCTTTCACAATTGTCTATTGATTCTGTGCCCTCCTTACAAATAGGACAAAAGTATGTTAGCTTCCTACTATCAAATGAAAACATATTTTGGAAGGTTTTTGTTTTGATTGAGTGTAAATATCGAGTTCCATTAATAGTGATAGCATCATATGGGATTGATATATCTATATCTTGGATTCCAATATTCCAAAAAAAACTATCCAACATAAAAAATTTACATGTACATGTGAGTAAAATGTTACTAGATGTACATATCAAAGTCATTCCAAGTTGAATAATTCTGTTTTGAAAACAAAGTTCATACCTACGCACATCCTTTGATTGTTGATTGCAATCATGACTATGATTTACACGACACCATTGAACAACTTGATCAGCACACATAAATCGATTGGTAGAATGGTTCATTTGATACCTTTGAAGTGCATGTTTTACGCATGCCCTTGCAGCATCGTGCTCCCCTTTTCCATGACCAGTTTCAACTTAAATTCCAACAATGTTTAATATTTGTATTTTTTTATGAAGGTGACATAGCGAGAAGAATGAACGTGAAGATTTAAATTGCCCTGCACATCAATCTGACCATGTCCAATGTTCAGTCATTACATATCCATGTATTTTCAATGAAACATAAATAATATCAAAACAATGTTGTACATAATGCGTATCATGTGTGCGGTCATCGCTAATATAGAAATGATATTCCTTGATCACATGTCGATTGTCATTCATGATTTCTATATCATCAACATTGTGTTGAGCATGTCTATCTAGAACATGGAAAAATATAGAAACTTGGTCAAAATGATAATATTCACTTTGTATTTCTCTTTGTGCTTCAAATGTGTAATTATCTGCAAAATCAACCACAGAAAAAATAGCCCCTGCTGGAAAATAATCACATGATTGTTTGAATTGTATGTCTTTCCAGCGTGCTCTATGTGAATGTTTGATGTATTTATAAATTTATTTTTCAAACTTCTTCAAAATATCTGTAACACTGATTTTATCTTCTTGTAAATCTATCCTTTTCAAAAGAGTGTTTGTAGAACTTGTAGAATTGTATACATGTATAAACACGTTAGTTTTATGCTATTTTTTTCAGATTGGTCCACTTTAAAAAATTCTAATAATTATTGTATGGTTGTTGGATATAGAATTATAGGCATATTTTAGTACAATCTGTCTAGATCATCATAACATATTTTGTTTTTAATGAATAATAGTTGAATAATAAATAAACTATTGTCTAAAAACATGACTATTTATCATAATTTCATCAATTAAAAACATACTATCAAACACTTGCAAAAATGACATATCAAATGCCAATAAAAAAAATATAAAAAATAACCGATAGAAAGCTAACGCAATTCTCTACAAGTTTTGGTTTTACTAGAAAATGAAATTCTAAATACAAATCTAATTTTTCTTTGCTCGAAGTTGACAAACTTGCAAAAACAAAAATGCTTTTCTCATACCCACCCCCCCAACAAAAAATAGACACCCAGATTCATGATTTCACCCAATTTTATATTTAATCCTCAAAGATAAGTCATAGATATGAAAACCAAATTAACTAGTGATCTAGTCAATATTGATTGGGTCCTGATAAATGAAAGATATAGTAGATTTTCTTGGATTACAGATCATACCTGTGGCTTCTTAAAATAATGCAAGAATTTCATTCAATTTGATTATATACCTTCTGGACCCATAAAAAAAAGTAAAATGTCATCAACAAATAATAAATGTGTGATGTACATAGTGCCCCCAAAATGAAATCCTTTGAGAATACCATTGAATCTTGATTTTGTAATGATTCTCCTCAGTCCTTCCATAATGAGGAGAAAATGGAGGGGTGCAAATGGGAAACCTTATTGGAGCCCTCTTCGTGGTCTGAAGAAACTATAAGTCAAACCATTAATTAATACCGCAAAACTAACCGATTGTATCCAGTTCACCGTGGAGAGATCAAAATCCAGTTCACCATGGAGAGATCAAAACCAATATGTGCAAGGGAAAATATGAGGAAGGTCAAGTTAACTTTATCATATGCCCTAGAGAGATCCACTTTTATGACTATTTGTAATGTCCCTAAAATCCATAATAATAAAAAATTTCCGTAGGCTAATTAATTGCTAGATCTTAAGGACATCTTCATTTTCTACTGTGGAATAAAAATTGTTTGCAAAGCTAAACATAAGTTTTGTCTATTGCTTTCTTTATGTGTTTATCCTGGTTGATGATGATGTCTTACATAATGTTTTTCTATAATTCGACATGTTTAGAAGATTAGTTTTACTATCTATATTAATTACTGGCATTTGTCGATATTTATTTTGTTTTACGTCTTACTTTTGTTTTATGTGTATTTAATTCTTTTATGGTTTATTATGAAGAGGTTGACTTACCTCTATATGTCAAGGGGTGGAGTGGTGGGGTTCTATCCCTTAAAGGTCCACTCTAAAAGGTAAGGTTCCTATGCTAAGGGGCTTACTTAGTTCATCATGAGCTAATGCATGTTTTTATTTTCCTATGCAGGTGATTTCACCGGTGAGCTTAGTCTTGTGAATGTGGCGAAAACATCATCCTAACAGATACAACATTCTACACCTAAACACCACTATTCCTATGCTCAAAATTCAAATAGGACAAAGGGTCCTAATCCTAGACTACACTTTGTATCTATGGTATGAATGGATTATGATATATATACATATGCATGTTATAAACTATATGTTGAAGGTTTAAGAACCTTGGATGTAATACTTTATACTTAACATATAGTATGGAGGGGGATAGTGTTATGGAATATTCCATGCCATCGAAACTATGGATTAAACCTTGCACTTCGCAATGGTGGAGGGTTTAAGACTTAAGGTGATGCAGTTTTAAACGATGGTGAGAAATGTGAAACCAAAATATGCAAAGGTGGGGATTTTATTTGCATGGAGGTGGTGGACTAGTTGGCACATTAAATGTGCCTTGGATTTCACAGACTGTCTGCCTTAAGCGTTGTGTTAGCTGGTTTTTGATGTCATTCTTTTGGTTTTAGTTGTGGTTGATATGGAGGTCTCTCACTCCAGGTGAGATATGTGCATCAATGCTGCACAACCAGCATGCTCTATGCTTGAAAACATGTATGCATTTGTCGTTGGTTTGCACCCTTGCATTGATTGTTTGGTTTATCATTTCATTGGCATAATTCTAATCTAAATCGTTTCATTGTGTAGGTGAGTAGAGTGTGGGTAATCTACATGGTTTAGAAGGTAAAGTCATGGGTTTCCTGTGCAACCAAACTCTTGGTAAGCCCCGCAATGTCAATGGGCCTTTACACATGCTATATTGTATCAGATGGCTTTGAATATTGGGTATGGGGAATGTATGGTTTGAGCCATTCGGTGTTTGGGGTTTATTAAATTGTTTTTGGAATTTTGTATACATGACTGTGTAAATCCTTTCATGGCTCTATCATTTGTAAATTTGATGTGGTTTGACTAGTTGAAGGATACTCGCTCTATGTGTAATTTTTACCATTTTCTACAAAATGGATTTGGTTTTCAGTTTGACCTTTTTACGAAGATAAACTTCCAATGGCTTGGGGGTACCACAATAGATATTATGACACCAGAAATCAATCCTTTCCAATATTTGAGACTAGTAAAATAATCTAACACTAAGGGATATAGAATCGTACCTCATTCCGCATAGTTGAAGTAGAGTCCCGTTGAGCTTTTCCATTCACACTTGTATTCTAAATTCTCTCTCAACAACAACAAACAAAGAAAGCATGATATATATATATATATATATATATATATATATATATANATGTATTGAACAGGAAAATATATTTCCATTAATAAAAAAGAGATACAATAGTGAAAAACTCTATCGCCAATTCTGCAAACCAGAGAAACTGAGTACTCCACCTGGTCCTCCACCACTTCAATCTTCCATCTCTCGATAGCAAGCTCACAAAGAAAAGGAAATCTTGGGAAGAACACTATGTGCTCCAAAGGGACAGAGAGATGCAGACTCAAGTATAAGCACAATAAGGCAACAATGGACTATAGTTTCCTTACTCTTCAATTTATCCTCCTTCAATGTATCTAAGAGGCTCAATATATAGCACTCTAAAGAGGTAATGGAGGGTCGATTCCGAGTGTTCTCAAGGAATATGGAAGGCCAAGAGACAAGATATTCAGACTCATATGAGGAAAACTCCAAAATATTTGTCTCTATGCACACATCCCGATATACGCGGGTTTGAGGTCAAAAACTGTGTATACATGTGACTATGGCTTTAAAAGTCGCGTATAGTTATAAACATGTGATTTTTGGGGATAATATTGGAAAATCAAAGTATAATATAAGTCCATGGGGTCCAAAGAGTCTGCATAGGTACAGGGAAGGACATAAATATGTGATCAACCAAGTGTGGTATAATCATCTATAACATATCCCCCTAACGTGTGCGGTGAGAGGGGTAACATGATGGCCAAAATACATTATATAATCCATCCCAGAAGTGGAGTAATGAAGAACCAGGTGGAAGAACCAACAACTCATCAATACAATACAATGATCAATCTCTGCATATGACTACAAATACATATAACAGTCCCAGATACATAAGAGTACAATGGCCATGAATAGGAATGATATACAAAATGTCATGTGTGGTCATCGCCACGTACAATATACAATGAATCAAGATATCCATAATGGATGAAGATATTTGATATACACTAGAATCTAATCACGAGAGCTGAAATATCATGAATACCGGCACGATCAAGGAGGCAACATATATGGAATGCCACCAAGATGGAAGTTCTTATACAAAAACCACTACAAGTACATGTCCTATTATTTGAATAGATGTGTCGAGGTCATACATAGTAGTCCATCATCTGATTACCGTTCATTGATGTATACCGTTAACAGATGCGAGATAACCCACTGATAATGAAAATGGGAATCAAGGTACATAGTGCAATCTAACAAGTGTGAATAAATGTATTGAGGTCGAACACTTGGAAGAATCCATTGATCAGAGGACATTGATGTATTCCCAAAACTGTCAATGGTGAGAGAACCTACCACTGATGACTGTAAGTCTTAAGGCACATAAAGGACTCTAGACTCCGATTCCAGAATAAATGATCTGAAGTTGATGGAATGGAATCTGCTGGAAGGAAGGAATTAAGGAAACCCCCATCAACCAACATGAGGTACTCAACAATGTTGTATAATGTGGAAAACTCAACGAACAATATGTGCACGAACCAATAATAGTACCGAGAATGGCCTACATGAAAAGTCAAGATAAATAAGGAATGGTTGAATCAGGATTCAACTTCATTCGAATAAGAGCATAAGGAAAGTGGTGACTAAAGGTAGGCAACATGGAATCGATATGCAAACCGAGACATCTCTGTGACACAAGAGGCATCAACAGAGGCTCCATGAGGACTAGAAGCATAACCAGTCAGTGGAGATAAAATCATAGTAACGAGTACATCTCCCAAAATCAAACTAATAACCCAACCAACTGATGTGATATACAGTTCTATGATCGAAGGTGACACGACTCAACTACTGCCAAAGATAATATCATTTCATGTCCGTTTTTTTATGTTTTTTTATTTTTTTGGACTTTTTCAGATATTTTGAAAAGGTTTAAAAAGAATAAAAGTTCTTTATAGTACATAGCTAGGAGGAGAAGAGTGTCAGTGGAAAGAAAACTAGTTCCAGGAAGTGGAACATACCTATGCTCAATGCAAGGAAACATGTGCAGGATAACGACACTCGGGAAAAGGTCTCCTCCCAGTAAAGGGGTGATCAAGATGCAAAGGATATGCAAAAGGCTCTGCTTGGATAGACATGAGACAAGCTTAGGCTACATGGCTTATAACTCTGAAGCAAGGAGCCGACATAAATCTCAATAAGGCAAGGTAAACTCATGAAATACAATTACAACTTGATATATACAAGGGAGTCCCTAGGGAAAAGCCAGAATAAAGTTCAAGAGGAGTATGAAGCTCTTACTCAAGGACATGGTAGGACTAAAAAGGGACTCCCAACCAAAAGGAGAAATATCAGCATGGACACCAAATGCAAAATAGGATCTAACTAGGGAACCTATGTATAGGAAGGCTCTACCATTCACACAATATTACTTCTAACAGCATCCTGAAGGTTCTGTGACATTATGGAATGGGTTCTTACCTAAGGTTAAGATGAAATAGAGATAAGGCCATGCAAAATGCAAGCATATGTGAAATCCTAACCTATGTGCCAGTTCAGACATTATACCTTTGATAAGCACGAACGGATCAAAGACTCAATCAAAACGCACTCAAATTGGGCCACTACATCATAAAATTTGGCCAAATGGTCCAAAAATGGTAAAAATTTGTACAAACTATAGGAAAGTGGGTAAAAATTCCAAAATTGTTTCTATAAAATAGTAAAAAAAAAAAAATTCTATACCATTTGGAAATTTACCCAACATAGTGCTTTTAAACCAAATACTTGAGAAGATGATCGCGAGAGAATTGGTCCAAGGAATCACACACTGTCTGGTTTAGGTAGATCATCATGCCATTCTCTTTCATTTTCATGCTTTCATTTTGATTTTCAGTGGTCACTTTTTACTTTGGGCCATCCCAATATAGGCGGTTTTGGCCTACACAGAAAACAACTATTTTTCCGCATATAGGGCTCGACATACACAGAAAAAACTACGATACCCGCATATGTACGCGGTTGTTTTGAAAACAGTCACGTATAGGGCCGCAAATAACAAATTCAAGGTCAAAGACTAATGAAGATTCAAAATTCTTGTGCAGGATGGTCCTAGATTGGAGAGAACGTGAGCATGAAGACGTTGATAGGGATGTGCAAGATGACTTAATGGCTCAACAAGATTTGAGGGCTTGTGGTCTATACAAGTTCTAGCGCCTTGGTAGCTTGAGGGAAAAACCAATGCTACTCCAAATGCTAGTAGACTATTGGGATCCTGAATTAGAGACATTCCAGCTGGACGGGATTCCCATCAGCCTCGAGGTTGAGGATATCTATTTCACTACAGGACTATCTCGCAGAGGGGAAGTGGTGAACCTACGAGTTCATGGGATAGGAGGTGGTCTCACCATAGAGGAATACATTGTTTTTTATTTCCTCCCCGATAAATAAAAGGTTGGGATCCAAATCCCAATGGGCTCAATCTAGAACCTAGGACTAAAGTCCATACTGTTGGCACTTGGTAGGATAGCGGTGTTGGAAACCCTCCACCAGGCTTGGGAAGGGTGAATAAATTTGGCTTCAGTAGCATATTGGGTGCTTTATTTTTTTAGCATGTGTCAGGGATAAGCCCAAGAGTTGATATTTCCCCTCAAGGTGCTCGAGATCTGGCTCAGCTACGTTGGGAGAATGTCATGCAGAGACTACTGAGGGGGGCGAGTAGCCAACCCCTACCTAGGAGACTTATTCCTTTGGTGGCGTAGGAAAATCATTGCCATAGATGACTACCCCTATGAGGGGATAGACTTTCGTAGAGACCTTGATATGCCCATTCCACCAGGCTCTGCATATGGGGAGATAGGTAACGATCCCGACTCAGGATTTTTTTTTGAATTATTAAATTTGTTTGTGTTTTTTTATATATGAAATCAAAAAGACATGTTTTTGGTGTGATGAAATATAGGGATAGTTGGTCATATACATGCAGATGTGGGTCCTAGACGGCCAGATGGTTTCCCTCAGCATCGTCGAAGGGGAAGAGGGGATGATATGATGGGTGTGGATGCAGAGCGTACGCTTCAAAGAATTCACACAAAATTTGTTTGATTAACACATAGATTTCCCATCGCACAAATCGAGGACTTGCCTGAGGCCATGCAGCACTAGGTGGTGTGTGTGCCACACGCATGGGTGTGCTTATTTCATCAACTAGCTAGAGTCGTAGTGTGCTATCATGATCAACACCCTCCTCCTCAGGCTTAGAGGTCAAGGTGTACTTTTGGTTTAATGATCATGTAGTATGTTTTGGTCACTCACAAGCTTCATTTTTGTATATGACATTATATATTATGACAACACATTTTGGACTTATATTTCAATGAAAAATAATTATGATGATCGATTTTTTTTTACATGTGTAAATGTGTTTGTGAGTGCTTTATCGTCTGTGAAAAAGATTCCAATCTAGTACATAATTTGGATATGAATCCGCAACTTGATTAAATTTCTTGTAATATGAATGTATGTTATGTTCTCAAATTTCCGTTCTAGCAACCTTACACTCAAGAACCTTCGTAAAAAATTCAGATCCCTAACGTGATATAAGCCATTTAGCTATGAGACCACTAACTGCGAATCAAGACGTACCTCAAGAGACTGAATACCATGTGAAATGGCATCATGCAATAAATCAATCATGACACAATACTTGGAAATATTGTTTGATGAAGGCCATAGAAAAACACCTCGTGAAAACAACTCTTGACCCGTAGGAGTATAAATCACCCAAGCAGCTAAATCTGAGTTTTGAGTGTGGTGTCTAGCACCATCAGTGAATCCTACATAAACCAAAGACTTTGTTGACATCTTCCACAACAAACGGAATCTATTCAACGAACTCGATCACCACAAGAAGACCAAAACTAAGATATGCAAACGTACAATAATATACAACAAATCATCCTTAGTTGAGAATCATGCATAGTACTTTTTAAGATAGAGCCCATTTCTAGGCTCTGTTAAGGCTATCCCTTCATAATCAATTAACTCGTAGGAACCTTTATTTAATACTCACTTGACCATGTAAGGACCATGCCACATGGGGTTAAACTTTCCTTCCCCCAAGGGTTCCCTAGTTTGGTCCCACAAAAGAACCAAGTCACCTTCACTAAACCTCCTAGGATGAACAAAATTATTGTACTGGGCCTTAACACGATGCTTATTAATCTCAAGAGCCACTAAAGCATCTCGATGCTGCTCATCAAGTTGCTCCAAGTGGACCAAATGCTCTTCCAATGCGGAAGTCTCTAGTAAAAGCTCCATGGCTAGATTCAAAGAAGGGATTTCTCCCTCAATTGGTAAGATCGACTCCGCCCCATGCACAAGCTGATATGGAGAAAAACTGGTGGCAGTATTGACCGAGGTCCGATAAGCACACAAAGCAGGATATAACATGATATTCCAATTGGTATTTATTTGTGCAATGGTTCATTGGAGAATGGACTTAAGTGATTTGTTCACTGCTTCAGCCTGTCCATTCACTTAAGGATAGTAAGAAGAGGAATACTCTTGCTTATACCCTAACTTCAAAATTCAACTCGGCCATCATCTTGTTCTGAAAGTTCCTACCATGGTCAGTGACAAGCTCCTTCGGGATACTGAACCGGGTGATAATATAATTGAATATGAAATGAGTGGTTGTCTCACCATCAGATTTAATAGTGGGCATAGCCTCTTCCCATTTCATGAAATAGTCAACAACCACTATAATATGATGGTGCCCTCCAACTAAAACTGGGTTGCAATCCATAAAATTGACCCCCCACTTGGTGAAGGGACCGGTAGTGATAATCAGATGCAAAGGGGCAGGATGCGAGCACATGTTCCACATAAAAACCTGGAAAGGGTGCAATCACTTTACCACATTAACACAATATTTAAAGATGGATTGTCAAAAATACCCCGCTCTCAAATTTTTTTGAGCTGTAGAAAGCCCAGATAAATTACCACCACACGCTCCTCCATGGAAATCATTCAACACAACCTTATCCTCTTCTTGAGTTAAGCACCAATGCAAAATGGAATCAACCCCATGGTGATACAAAGTGTTATCCACAATGAGATAGTTCTTCTCTACATGACATAGTTGTCGACACTCATCTGGTGAGAGGTGAGAAGGAACTGTCAAGGTTTGCAAGTAAACAATATTGTCACCATACCATGGTTCTGCATTCGAAATGAGAAAAATGTGCTCATCAACGAAAGAGTCCTCATGAACCTCTCCCTCATCCAAACTCAGAAAATTAGATATGAGCTAAGCAAAAATTAATGACTTCTTCAACTTCGCCAAAAGAAACTTGAGGTCAAATTCTTGTAATATCACAATCCATTTATTTTATTTTTCCCCTATCATCCTTCTGGTGAGGGAGAATTGAAATGGATTAATGTGAGCCACAACAAAATTTTGGCGAAGAAGGATATAATTCCTCAAACATTGGACTGCATGGACGATATATAAAGCTAACTTCTCGACATGGGTATAAGGAAGCTTTGCATCAATAAGGTTTCATCTAAGATAATATATGACATGCTCATGAATCTCCTCATCCTCTTGAACCAATACCATACCAATCATCTATTGAGACACAACCACATATATCAAAAATTCACAGCTATAGTCGAGTGGACTAAGCATGGGGGTCGATGCCAAGGCTCTCTTCAAAACATTAAAATATTCCTGGGCTCACTCATCCTAGATAAATGGTGTGTCTTTCTTCAAAAAAAGCATGAATCCTTTATTCAAATTGGAAAAATTGACCACGAATCTTCACAAGAAGTTTTCCATTCCTTACAAACATTGAATATGTCTAATATTATGCGGGGGAGAAAATTGAAGTATTGCCTCAACCTTCAAAGGGTCATCCCTTATAGCCTCCTTGGAAACAATGAACCCTAGTAAGCGACCAACCTTCACATAAAATATGCACTTATGAGGATTTAACTGAATTTTTTAACGACAACATCTTTCGAAAACCAAATGCAAGTGATAAGGATGACGCACCCTCATACAAGAGTGAGCAGCTAAGTCATCCAAATAAACTTCAATTATCTTTTTAAGATCGTGAAAGGAGAAGGTCATATCCCATTGAAAAGTAGCTCCGACGTTTTTAAGGTCAAAAGGCATCTTCCGATATGCAAATTTACCCCAAGTAAAAATGAAAGTATTTTTATGTTGGTCCTTGGGTTCAATCTGGATATGATTATATCCTGAAAATCCATCCATAAAGGACAAAAATTTTCTCCCCGCACACTCATCCAAAATCTGATCAATAAATGGTGTGGGAAGTTATCCTTAGGGCAAGCTCAATTCAAGTCTCTGAGATCAGTGCATAGATGGATCATTCCCTACTTCTTATCCACCGGAATGGCGTTTGACACCAATTCTATCAAGGGAATGGGATAGATGAAGCCAACTTTGATCAACTTCTTTATCTCTGCCTTAATAGCAGGTGCTTTCCTAGGATTCATCGCACACAAACGCTGTCAAATAGGTTTAGAATCCGGATAGGTATTAATTTCATGTTCGACAATACGATGGTCAATTCTCGGCATTTTCTCAGACGACCAGGAAAACACATTTCAAAATTCTTTAAAAATATCGATGTATTTTCTAACCTCATCGAGGGAACAATTCGCCCCAATGTACACGTTTTCAACCTTTCCAGGAATGTGAGAAACATTGATAGGTATAGTTGGTGACAAGCTGTCCATGTTCCCTTTGGCATACTTGCTAGGAGAGCCTAATGAGACCACGATCCTACCAAATTTCTCACTAAATATTGACTTATAGTCATCACACCCTATATCATCAAGCTTGGGAAGAAAGTAAGATCTATGATGCAACTCTCCCCAAGGAAGTTCAATACCCGACATAGCTTCGAGAATAGCTTCATTCGATGGAAAAATGTCATCAAAGCAGTTGTGAGAGTGAGATGACACAACCGTCCAAGAAGGCAGTGCATAAGGGTCCTTCTTCTTGTTCTGTGAAGAGGAAGGACTGGCATCTACAATAGAATCAATATTAGCTTGATAAGCCACCAATATTGTAAACAATGGCATTTCCATCTCGATAGATATAGAATCTTCACCCAAAGTACTCGGAGAAGGAAAAGTCCAAGGATCCTCCAATAATAGAATCGATCATAAGAACAGGAGCAACACAATTAAAAGTTCCCATCAACAAAGGATACATGCCCACCCCAACACTCTCAATTTTCGACTGAGAATGATTGATAACTGGGACAGAATCTCCTGGAAATGCTTTCGAACTAGATTTATCAAAATATCTATGATCGATCATAACAACTTTCCCATACAAATTAAAACAAACAACCTAAAATGGGGATGATGCGACCTCTTGCATGTTATAAATCTAGTTCCTACCCAGCAAAATATTATAGTCGATGGGGCGCATCAACCACCTCAGCCACGATCGCAACAATCTTCCCTCCCAATTGGACCTCAAAGGAAGGAAGTATACCATGCGGCCGAAAAGATCTTTCGTCAAATGCAGTCAACATGGTTCCCGACTTAGACAATGTAGGAGAACCCAAACCCTTCCAACATGCCAAATACATCATGGAATTCACAGCACCTTAATCAATCACAGTGCACTTGATGGTGTTGTTTAAAGACTTTACATGAACCAAAAGGGAAACATAGTAAGGAAAGTGAGGCTGGACTCCATGAGTTTCAAATTTGATCACAAAAGGAGAGCTTCCATCAGCCACCCCAAGAGAAGACAATAAGTCCTTCCTTTGCGGAGGGAAAGTCTAAAGAAATTCTAAAGAAAACATTGCACAAGGATTTTGGCCCAAATCCTCAACAATAGAATATTTTCGAGAGGCTCGGGAATTAATATTGTGCCTCAAACGCTTTAAGACTCCATTAGGAATGTGAGGTGGAGATTCAGGCTTGTCGCTAGGATTTTCAATACACAAAGGGCTCTCAGGTGGAGTAAGTTCTTTCCCTAGGTCAGGTTTGAATGTACCATCATCTTTAGTACGCGTCACAAAAGTTTTGGAAGTCATCATGTTGATGCAACCATGGCCACTAACAGTGTCCGACAGATTTGGAGTCCCACCAGAAGCACTACCAGGGTCCACAGTTCTCAATTTCATATTTTGGTTTTGCGGTAAAGGATTCGTCAACAAAGCTGGAATTTGTGTGATGAAATTCGAGGCATATTCTATCTAAGGGAACAAGTGAGTGAGGTGATCATCCCCACAAAGTTTGCAAGGAAATTCAACCTTATGTTTAGGTTTCTTGTCCCTCTCAACATTATTGTTGTTCTTTTCATTATTAGCATTTTCATTCCTATTTCCACCCTTTCGATTGTTTTTACCTTTCTTCTTGTTTCATCCAGGTTTTTGGTTACCTTTCTGGTTCGACGATTGTAGTAAAAGTTCATCTATCATTTGGGTAGGATGAGATGAAGTCGTAGCTTTTCCCGATGCAGGATGGTTAATAGACAACTTATTCATTTGATTTGTAACCAAGTCTACAGGTTTAGCACTTGTGGAGCCAACAATGCCATCAGCATGTCGCCCAGGTTTGAACATAGGGTCAAAATTAGATCTAGGTGTGTTCGGTATGATCTCATACAAAATCCCATATTGAGCATAAATCAAATCTAACTCCCGAGCTTGAAAGATAGCTTGTTCCTCATTCTACACTCCAGATGTGGAAACATCCTTCTCTATATAAGTAAATAAAGACTTGAGGAACCACTCCAAAAGGAACTCTGGTGGAATGAAGGATTCAATCAATCTCTTATGTCTATGCCACTCTTGAATGTGATCAGAGATATGGGTGGCTTTGTCATGCCAAAATTTAGACAATATTTCAGTACCGACATCATAACGCATGGGTAGCTAAAATTCATTGAGAAAAGTCATATCCAAGTGATTAAACATCATATAAGTCCCCCTAGGAAACTCTATATACCAATTTTCTGCAGGACCCATGAGGGTGTGTTGAAATAGCCTTAAATAAACTGAATCGTGATTCAATGAGTTCGAAGAGCACCATAGGTGGAAAGTCGTAACATGCTAACCAAGGTCTTCACTAGTATTTCCTTCGAACTTGGGAATGTGCGAAGGAAGATTGGCAGGAACGACCAACCATGCCGGGTCATGAGATACTGGGTCATTAGTCAATCTCAATAAGTCAGGTAAATTTGACGTCACAAGGAAAGGGAGCCTAGGTTTAGCCATTTGATTCCATGCTCCTTGATAAGGCTGGCTCACATAGGTTTGATTGTTATAAACACCATGGACTTGGCCAGTGGGATAGTAACCTCCTCCCATTTGACCCATATAGGGCTGCATGGGCATATTGTATTTTGGAGTACCTTGAGGCTGGGGTTCTATGAAGCCATAGTTAGGAGACTAATAAGCGGGTTGATACCCAGACCCATAAGTTGTTTAACTTTGTCCATAAGACGCTCTATAAGATGGTCGATAATATGGTACATACCCTACTGACACATAAGGAGGCACATAGCCTTGTGACACTACGGTGTGAGCAGACATGGTACAAACATGGCTAACGATAGAACTCCAACCCAAAGGAACATGTGAGTTAGGAGGAGGATGTGTCGTCAAAAATTCATTTAAAGGAACCGATGTTGAAGACAATGGAATATGGGAAGGGATGTAACTTGTTCCCCCAATATTCACATGTCTAGGTTCAGTTCCATGAATGGGAACACCAGTACTAGGCCTAGGACGCATGTGTGAATGTCCTCCCACCGCAGGGATGGAAGGTGCAATATGACTACTACTACCAAACCTCTCTGCTTGGAAAGGAATGGAAGTGCTCCTAGGTGCAGCACCAAGGTCAACACCCGATCTGACATTGGGTGTCGGACCAGTCTCGGGAAGGTCTGGCATTCCATACCTAAATGTGCTAGTGCTAGTGGGTGCATGGTGAGTCTCACCGCTCGGATTATGTGACCAATATAGATGGTCTGTGTTTATGTAATCTGGAAATTGTGATAAATATTCATGTGGTGTCCCAGCGATTGGGTGGCTGGACCCTACCAGAGTCCAATATGTGCTTGAAGGTTGAACCTCCCACATGGGAGGTGGAGAAGAGAGACACTCCAGGATCTGAGACTCATGGTGACTCATGGTGAGATCTGTGTGTGAATCAAAGTGATTATTAGTCCACCCAAACTGTGTGGGTCTCTCTCCCAAAGGAGGAGACATAGAAGGGATAATACCTGCTAAATGAGAAGAATGACGAGGTGCCACACCTAAATACACTATGAATCAACAAAAGTAAAAAGACTCGAACTAGCTATGCAACCCTAAGAAATCTAGCGTACATAGATTACACTCCTAAGAAAATATACAACCAAAAAAAAGAAAACCAAGCGGAGAATATGTGATCTCCAGAATGCAATAGGCGTGTCTCTCCTAGGAGAGGATTGAGACTCCCATACACTACAAGAGGAGGTACATAACCAATTATAGTGGACCTCAACTTCAACACGTAAATCGACTGTGATGTCCGACCCCTACCTAGCCAAAACACCTACAGAATAACCTCTACAAGTACCCCCTGCGATACCTAGGTAAGGAAACTAAGGTCACCCCAACATAACCAATGCTTAGGTGGACAGTCATAGGTAGGATCGACTATATGAGAAGGGTATCAAACCTCTAAGCTCAAAAGCACCAACTGGTACAACAAAATCCCCCAGATACAAAAAAAATCTTGGAAATATATTCGGTGCTCACAGAAAGTCAACAAGGGCTATCCCAATCACAATCGTGTATTATTCCTTGTACTTAACTCATGTGTAAAAGGAGCGTCCTGAGAAACACTAATTATACCAAGGATTTCTCTCTCTCTCTCTCTCACACCTGGACAAACACCTACTTGTTGTGTTTTGTAGTCTTGGAGAATTAACTCACAATGAACTATTCCAAGACTCTAAAAACTAATATTGTTGGTGGACCCTATCAAAGAAAAATGTGTAGTTCATTTTAATTAAGAATTGATTTTAATGGCTATGATTACTCAAAGGGAAATGGTCGTGCAACTAATGATATCATGACTCAGTAGTGAAAAAAATGTGCACACCTAACAAACAATGCCAAGTGCAATTTTGTCGAATGAAAAATGGCGTATGCCACTACATGAGATGCAAGTTTTTCCTTCAAATGAAAATGCAATCATTCATAAATGAAAACGTGGCTATAATTTTAGTAAGCAAATCTAATGCACGTACCATGCAAGTGAAAAATGCAAAAATGCATAAGTATGCAAAAGCAAAATATTTTTTTATTTTTTGAAATAAATGATATGTAAAAGAAGCAAAAAGACTCTACCACTCTTAGACCCTGTAACCATTCACAGAAAGCGGCCAAGCAAGGCACCAAGATAAAATAAATCTAATGCACTAATCCCAAAACATAAAAGGAATAAATGAATGAAAATAACAGAATCTAATTAAAAAAAAATCAAAAAGGGTCTTTGGTCAGAAACAGAGGTTGTATACAGACACCTACAACACCCAAGAAGACTCAGCAATCATAAAAACTCACCTAGCAACACTCAATCCTCCAAATAAATCTCAAAACAAAAGAATACACGACTGCTCATATTAAACCTGCATACATATGCGGGAATTCAAGAGAAAACAACGTGTATACGTGACTATGAAGAAAATACTCGTGTACAGGAAGAAAAAGAGGGGAAAATGATAAGCCAAGGTCCAATTACTCCTACAGGACACTACTGGGAAAGCATACCTCCATACCCGACAAAGAAACAGAGAAATAAAGAGAAATTCAAGTACATTTTACACCCAATCCACAAATAAAAAACAACTAGGAACCTCTCCAACGGAGTCGCCAATTCTGTTACGAAGAGAAACTTCCTATGGATTGGGGGTACCACAACAGACAGTATGACACCAGAAATCAATCCTTTCCAATATGCAAGAGAAGTAAAATCATCTAACACAAAGGGATATAGAATTGTACCTTATTCCGGATGGTTGAAGTAGATTCCTGTTGAGCTTTTCCAACCACACTTGTATTCCAAATTCACTCTCAACAAAAACAAACAAAGAAAGAATGATATATATATATGATGTGTTAGACCTACTCTAGAATATATAATCAATCATGTATAAGCAAGTAAATACATCCATGGATTCAATATTCATATTTAAAATGCACATGTATTTGACAGGAAAAGATATTTCTATTAATAAAACATAGATACAATAGTGACAAACTCTGTCGGCACTTCTGTGAACCGAAGAAACTGAGTCCTCCACCTGGACCTCCACCACTTCAATCCTCCATCTCTCGATAGCAGGCTCGCAAATAAAAGGAAATATTGGGAAGAACACTATGTGCTACAAAGGGACAAAGGGATGCAGACTCAAGTATAATAAAAATGAGGCAACAATTGACTATAGTTTCCTTACTCTTCAATTTATCCTCCTTCAATGTATCCAAGAGGCTCAATATATAGCACTCCTAAGAGGTAATGGAGGGTCGACTCCAAGCTTTCTCTATAAATATGGAAGGTCAAGAGACAAGATATTCAGAATCATATGAGGAAAACTCCAAAATATGTGTCTTTATGCACACATTCCGATGTACGCAGGTTTGAGGTCAAAAGTTGCGTATACACGCGACTATGGCTTTAAAAGTCGCATATAAGGTATAAACAGGTGATTTTTGGGGATAATCTTGGAACATCAAAGTATAATATAAGTCCATGGGGTCCAAAGAGTCTACATAGGGAGAGGGAAGGCCATAAATATGTGATCAACCAAGTCTCGTAAAATCAGCTATAACAGACTTATAATGGAATCTTCGTTTAGGTATAAGGCTGTGTGTTTTATAATGCATTTTATTTTGAATTTTACAGTTCCATTGCTATGCAATGGAACATATGATGCCACGGCTTAGTAATTTATGCGTATGGTGAAAGAGTGGGTTTTTTAAATGAAATGTGTTTGTTTAGATGAGGAGGTATCTCGGTTTGTTCATGGCTTGGTCGCTTCTACATGTAGCCATAAGCATAATAACCCAGGATTTATGGTTGAAACGTATCTTGTGTATGTAATTTGATATTTATTGTACTTTGTGTTTACGTAGGTAATGTTGTTTGGGAACGAGCAAGGCCCTATTTCACATTTTTTATATACGTGTTTTTAAATAAAATGTGCGCATCCTATAAGGCGAAACCCTATGTGAAATGATACAGTCGGTAACGTGTTGGTATTTTCATTGTGTACCTACAAGATTCAATCCTGGGTTCTTTAATTATTGTGATTGCATTTAAAGATTATAATTCCTTGTTTTGTTAATATGATTTTATGTGTTGGTTATTGGGATTCTACAAACACGATGTGTTTGGGGAATAGGCTCTTTTTAGTTTGGATGTTTTAAATATATTACTGTAATTTATTAGACCGGTTTTACTGATAGCAATTTGTTTGTAAATAAATAACAAAACGAAAGCCAATCCTTACAGGATGTGATGGATGGGATGGGTGAAATGAGGTTTAGAAGTGTTAATATTTTAATAGCATGATTTGGAAGGAAACATGGAAGGGCTCTTGCCCTTAACGCCTTTGGTAAATTTGATACTCGTTTTATGATATTGGTTACAACATTTTGTTTAAGGTTTTGTTTGGTTTAATGGTAATGGTTTATCAGTATTTATAATTGGAATGATCTGTTTGCTGGAAATATGAAATATGCCAACACTGTGATTTTAAGGGTTTGAATTTGTGAATTAAGAGATTTGATCTCTGGTCTGGTTATTTATAAATATATTTGTAAGTGGTTTATTTAATATTTATTTTAATGTTGGTGCAAAGTTTATATAATGTTTATTTTTAGAAATAAAATAGTTTGTTTATCATTAGCCTTTATTTTATCTAGATTTGTTAAATCTCTAGTTTAATTTAATAACATGTTTGGGCAAAGATATGGTAGTTAGTTTATCTAGAAACTAGGGTTTTGAATCTAAATTAAACTTTTAATACTAATATTTTTTAAAACTACTTTAATACAATGCTAAGATAATTTCAACTTAAAATCCTATCTAGGAATTGAAGGTTGAGATTTAAGTTTAGACAAATAGAATATCCTGCAACATAAAAGTTAACCCTAGAGATCTTCTAAAATATTCTAGACTGAAGTTTCATAATTTAAACAAATGGAATCTAGTTGAAGTATGAATTCAAATATGCAGATCTTCAATTTAGGGAATAAATACTGTGAGTAAAAGTCTGTAAACATGTTTTAATAAAAACTGGAGAAGATAAAAACCTCATACGTGCAACTTTTCAACTTTTAATGGCTAAAAAAATGCACAGTTAAACACACAGAATTAATAAAAACTTTAGATAACTATGACCTCATATATGTTAATCGGATAACTTGGGAACTACCACGTTCCTCCCAACCATGACCTAGAACCACTACTGGTTTTTATCCAGACCCCCCCCCCCCCCGATCCAACATGCAAGTATTCTAGAGCTCCTAAAGGTAAGGCTTCTCCTATCTGGAATATCAAGTTCTGTATAAGATTGCTTTGCTTTTGGAAATGCTTTCCAAAATTATTAGGAATAATGATTAGATCATATTTTGTAACCCCAGGCCTTTCCTTGGCTTAGGTCTTTATAGACAATGTTTGGGGAAAAGGGTATTTGTTTCAAAACTTTAGTTAGATCAAGAATCCATAATATTCTTGAAAATAATCTTTAATTGGTTTATGTGAAGTTAATAATTATTATACTTAACTTAGGAACTCTTTTACTAGTTCCTAATTTGTCTCTTTAGGATTAAATATTTCTTTAATAATTTTAGTAAATAATAATACATAGATTCTTTATTAATTATTTATAGTTATTACTATTTCTTTATATTTAATATATGTACTTACCCTTTTATTTATAATATATNCAAGGCCTTTAGGTAGGGTTCATCAACTAAGTTAAGAAGCTCTAAACCTCCTTGGATGTTGGATTACCTCGTGTATCATGGTTGTTCTTCAGTACTTGATGAGAAGTAGAAATTCAAAATTTCATTAAATCAACTTAAAAATAAGTAAGATAAGGTCGATGCTTTTCAGAGTCATTTTCACTCAACACAATTAATTTTTATTAACCCCCAGTGCTATTCAGAGCTGAATCTCAACGCTAAAAACTGGGTGTTACACTTAGTGCAATTCCAGAGCTCTCACTCAACACTAATGCTAGGATGTACATGTATAATACACCTAGGGGTACAATGACCAAATATCTGATGCTCCAGAGCTTATGCTCAACATCAATTTGGAATTCTCCAAGGATTATGCCCAATACTTCAAATTCTTATATTTCATGTTCTCCATAGCTTATGCTTAACACAAAAATCTCATAACTCATGTGTTCCAGAGATGGTGCTCAACATAAAATCTAATCACTCATGTGCTCCAGAGCTTACACTCAACACAAAATCTAATTACTCATGTGCTCCAGAGCTTGCGCTCAACACAAAATCTCATCATTCATGTGCTTCAGGGTCCATGCCCAACCCATATACAAATCGCATATAGGATCAATAAACACGTGCATTGGATTACACCTAATATATCTAACAAATCATCACACTCATGTAAAGTGGGGTCTTACACCCAATATACAAATATAAACATCAAAGTAACTCATGTGCAATGGGACTCATGCCCATTATAGTTAAGGTCAAAATTTGGGATATTACATCCCTCCTCTCTTAGAACAACATCGTCTCGATGTTCTAGGGACTAGGAATGAATTCTTGAAATAAGGCGGGGTAAGCCTCTCTCGTGGTGGCTTCATTCTCCCAAGTAGCCTCATCAACTTCAAAGTGCTTCCATTGCACTTTCAACTGCACTATGGTGCACCACCTCAGTTGTACTTATCTTTTGTCTAGAATATGAAGGGGTTTTCATACAAACTCCCTTTCAGGTTCCACCTGTAACAAGGACCAATCAATAACATGTTTAGTATCATATACATATTTATTCTATAAATATGTGTGGAAAAAATTATGAACCTTAATAGGAGCAAGTAGAGTTAATTGATATGCTATTGGCCCTCTCTTATGTTGATGTATTTGTAACTTTGGAATGTATTCACTTATGTATTTCATATATTGTATTTGATCGATCCCCAATGTTCCTATCGAGAGAATCATTAATATAAACAAGTCATGTAAATTCATAGAGGTTAACCCTCCTTGTTGATCAGAGGCCAAAGTCCCCACAGTTGTAGGGCACTAGGGTTATTAGACTCTCCTAGAGAAGTCGGCCCTAGTGAGTTAATGTCAAGTCAGAAACTACTGTAAATAGAGAGTGAGCCTCTATATTTTAGAACAAACACTCACACTCAGTTTTAGCGCATGAGTGAGAGAGAGAATAATTTGGGATAAGAGAGAGAGAGACAACTGTTGTCGGGAGATCATCTTTGTATCTTTGGTTTTACTTTTGGTGCTCATTCTATCTCTGATGAAGTTGTGAGGTTTTCTCCTTTATGGTTTCCTCGAGGAAAATATTTGTGTCCATTGTCTCTTGTGATTGATTGATGTGCTTTTTATTCTCTCAGATAAGATCCTAAGATCATATTGCTTAAAAGATAAAAATCTAACATGGTATCAAAGCTAACCTGAGAATAAGACACTATGCAGCTGCGAAAGCTAGGGCTTTTTACTTTTTGGGTCTCTCTCCAAAATCCATCAGCAAAAGGAGGCTACATTGAATCTCTATTGAAGGGCACATCTTTCTGTCGAAACATAATATGATTCTGAGCTTTTCCAGTTTTTGACCTACCACTGCATCAGGAAATTAGGGCTTTTCACAGAAGTGGAATTTTTGAGTGATCCCAGGATAGAATTGTTCTCCTCCTCAAAATAGAAGTTTACAGACAAAAATTGAGGTTTTTGGTTGAGTAGAACTCTGGGAGAGTGAAACCCTAATTTTCCCTAGAACCAAAAAACCAGCACTGCAGAAGATCAGCTACAGATCCAATTTTCAGCTTCTCAAATTGGTAATATCTAAATCTTTTGTATTTACATTTGAGGTTATTAGTTAATATGTCTCATCAGACCAAGCTTGATGAAAATATTGAGGGAACTGATAACTTCCAAGCCTAGAAGTATAGGATCTCCCTGGTCCTGGAAGAAAATGAGTTAGACTCTTACATCAGTGAAGAGGTTCAAGTTCCAGAGGGAGATGAGGCTAAGGCATTACAAAAAAATAAATTGGTCATGGCTAAGATTATTATTGCTGATTCAATCAAGGATCACCTCATACCATAGGTGTCCTCGCTAAAGATACCTAAAGAAATGTTTGATGCCCTGACCAAGCTATTTGAAGGGAAGAACATAAACCAGAAGATGACTTTGAGGAACCAGTTGAAGAATGTGAAGATCCGGAATGCAAAGATGATACAATCATACTTTACAAGGGTATCCCATATCAAATAATAACTTGAAGTAGTGGATGAAGAAGTGGAGAATGCAAAAATTGTGATGACCACCTTGAATGGTCTCCCTAAGTCATGGGACTCTTTATTTCAAGGGATTTGTGCTAGAAAAAAGCTAGTCACCTTCAGTAGGCTGTGGGAGGAATGCTCTAAAAAATAAGCTCGAATAGCAGCTCGAGAAGAAAACATGGGAAATCAAGATCAAGCTCTCACAGTACACACCAAGAAAAACAGAAGGGACCATCATCATCCTAAAGGTAAGAATTTTCATCCTATTAGAGAACTATTTAGTATTAGATGCTACACATGTGATGACAAAGGACACATCTCCAAATACTGTCCTAGAAACAAAAGTGGCGCTCACAAGAAGAAGGGAAGTAATAAAAGACAACATTCTCACACTGCAGAGGATGATGAACCTCCCAAGAAGAGAGACAAATAAGAAAGTGAAGATTCTTCAAGTGATGAAGAATATGTTTTGATATCTACCCTTACAGGAACAGTATCACATGGAAGCAATGATTGGCTCATAGATAGTGTAGCTTCCAAGCAAATGACAGGATTCAAAGAATACTTTGTGAAACTATCCGAACATGAGTCACCCCACAAAGTGAAACTTGGGGATGACTATCGGTATCCCATAAAAGGTAGTGGTGAATCCTCCTATAAGATAGAATCTGGAAAGTCTATAAAGATGAAGGATGTCTTGTTTGTACCGGGACTAAAGAAGAACCTTCTCTCCATCTCTGAATTAGATGAAAAAGGAATGAGGGTTACATTTGTAGATGGCCAAGTACTTATGTGGCCAAAGGTAAAGACTATAGATGATGCAGTTGTGATCGAAGAACAAGAGGGAGGATTATACAAGCTAAAGGGCCAACCAGAATAGTCCTTGGTCCATGATTCAGTAGAACCAAATGAACTTTGGCATAGAAATCTTGCACATGTACACTATAAAGCACTACCACTTGCAAGAAAAGATGTTGAAGGTCTTCCAGAAATATAGGAAAAACATGAAGGTGTATGCAAAGGATGTGCAAAAGGAAAGAACACAAAGAAGACATTTCCAAGTAGCGAGATCAAGGCAAAAGGAATCTTGGAAATCATACACTCCGATGTATGCGGTCCAATGTCATCCAGTTCTCTAAGCGGGTATGTATAATATGTTTCATTCATTGATGACATTTCTAGGATGACATGGATATATTTCTTGAAGAACAAGGATGAAGTATTCAGCAAGTTCAAGGAATTCAAATCCTTGATCGAGAACCACATAGAGAAGAAAATCAAGACCTTTCGATTAGATAATGGTGAAGAATTCACATCAAATGAATTCAAGGAATTATGCATAGATTCAGGGATTAAGAGGGAGTTGAGCACTCCATATAATCCACAACAGAATGGAGTTGCAAAAGGAAAGAATCAAACAGTTATGGAAGCATATAGGGAAATTCTTCATGACCAAGATCTTCCTATGCATCTATGGGTAGAAGTTGCCATGACAGTTGTGTATGTACAGAACCGTACTCCTCATAGAGTACTCAAGAACAAGACACCTGAAGAAGTATTTTTCTGGCAAGAAACCAGAATTCAGTCATCTCAGAATATTCGGCTGTCCAATGTACATACAAATTCCAAAAGAAAAGAGGACAAAGTTAGATCCTTCAGGAAATAAGGGTATATTCATGGGATATAGTGAAATCTTGAAGGCTTGCAGAATATATTTCCCAGGATTCAAGAAGATCAACATCAACAGAGATGTGACATTTGACGAAGACTCAGCTTACATCAAATCCATAAAGAAACCTATTCAAGACCCTTAAAAAGTAGAAGTACCCAGAATTCAAGATACAACTATGAATGAAGCAACTCCAGAAGAAGATCGAGAAATAGAAGAAGCTCAAGAACCTATAGATCCACCTCAGGAGAAGAATCCTCATAAGAGGAAACCTATAGCCAAATACACTTCCAATAGACCAGTACTTGCTATGGCTGCAGTAATGAAATGGAAGATACACCAGATGGATGTCAAGACTTCTTTCTTGAATAGTGTAGTAGAAGAGGAAGTTTATGTGGAGCAACCATTCAATTTTGAGACACATGATAGGGAGACTCATGTGTGTAAATTGAAGAAATCCCTGTATGGTTTGAAACAAGAACCCAAGACATGGTACGACAGAATTGAAAGCTTCCTGACTAGTTTGGGCTTTACCAAAAGTAAAGCGGATTCTAGCCTTTACTACAAGGTTGAGGAAGGGAACCCAGTGATACTCTTACTATATGTAGATTATCTATTTGTAACAGGTGAGGATGGATTGATTCTTGACACAAAGAGGAAGCTTGCTACTTAGTTCAAGATGAGAGACTTGGGTATGATGCATTACTTTCTAGGAATGGAGGTGTGGTAGAATGTGGGTGGAATATCCCTAAGACATGGGAAGTATGCAGTATAGATCCTGAAGAGGTTTGGGATGATGGAATGCAAGGCCATGACCACACCTATGGCATCGAACCTGAATCTATTGAGTGATGCTTCATCAGAATCGGTTGATGCTACGATGTATTGTCAGATGATTGGGTCCTTGATGTACCTGACCAATAAGAGACCTAACATTATTTTCTTTTCTATGAACACATTTATCCAGTTCCTGATAGATCTGAGACATGTTCACTTGATTGTTGCAAAGCATTTTTTGAGGTACCTGAAGGGTACAGTTGATTATGGGCTCAAGTATGAGGAGAATCAAAAGATTGACCTAGAGGGTTGTGTGGATTTAGATTGGGAAGGCAATGCCATTGATAGGAAGAGTACTTCGAGGTGCTGCTTCAATATGGGATTAGGTGTGATCTCCTGTTTTAGGACGAAGCAGTCCTGTGTGGAACTGAGTACAGCCGAAGCAGAGTATGCTGCATCTTGTTTAGCTAGTTGTGAAGAAGTATGGCTGAGAAAACTACTGTTTCATTTGTTTGATCTCCAATTGGATGCTACTTGTATATATTCAGACAACCAGAGTTGTATGAAGGTGTCGAAGAACCCAGTGTTCCATGACAAGTCGAAGCACATAGAGATCAAATATCACTATATCATGGATATGTTGCAGATAGGAGTAGTGAAGCTCCAGTATGTTGTGACAGACAAACAAATAGTTTATGTGTTGAAAAATCCATTAGCCAAAGTGAAGTTTGAGTACTTCAAGGATAAGCTTGGTGTTCTCCAGATCGAGGTTCCTTCCAAGGGGAAGCGATGAGTTCATGTGCCTTTCTGACATGGTGGTTGGATTGGTTCCTCCCATGGTCATATGTAAGTGTTGTGCCTTTCTAACATGGTGGTAGGATTGGTTCCTCCCATGGTCAGATATAAGTGCTGTGCCCTTCTGACATGGTAGCAAGATTGGTTCCTCCCATGGTCAGATATAAGTGTTGATGATGCATCCAGTATGAAAAAGGACTGTCTCTGTGATGATACATCCAGTATGAAAAAGGATTGGCTCTGTGATGATACATCCAGTATGAAAAAGGACTGGCTCTATGACAATACATCCAGTATGAAAAAGGACTGGCTCTATGAAGCTACACCGAACATGAAAAAGGGTTGGATTTGTAGAGGACTACACCCAGTATGAAAAAGGACTGGCTCTGTAGAGTTACATCTAACATGAAAAAGGGTTGGCTCTGTCGATGAAGACCTACATGGAGGCTAGGCCTACAACCAGCATGAAAAGGGGCTAGCTCTGTAGAATTTCTTGTGATCAGTAGAATTGAGAGATAGCACCATTTGTTCGATATAGAGGAAGCAGTGATGATCTAGACTTGATGATGATCCAGTGTGTTATCACTCAGAATGTACCCAGGTTGTAGGAGGCACACTCCGAGGTAACAGCAAAACCACTTTAGGAAGATATTGATATTTCTCTCCCAGAGAGGGATCTCTCAACACAAATCTTACAAAATCAAATGATAAACAATATTTAAGCATTCATTCATTTGGCTGAACCAATCACATATCCATTGGGCATGGAGTCATATACAGGTAAAAGATCATAAAGATACATACACGAGAACTATCAAAGGCAAGATAATCACATCATTACAGTCATTAAGTTTGATCTGGGTGAAAAGGAAGAGATGAGAAAACAGTCCATCAATACAGAGCGTCTAAGACGAATTCCATATTAATTTTAGCAGAAAAATCGTATAATACCTGAAATAATGAATAGAGCATAAACATATGAATTCTACTCATTCAACACTGCATTCCATATACGAAAGAAGAACAAAATGGAGTGTTGCACAAAGGAAATAACAAGCACATAAAGGAAATGGCACAGACTGCAATGTCAATGACACATGAATCTTTGATAGGAAACTTCTCATGCATTCACTTTATTACTCAAAACAGATATGTTTTTCCAAAACCAGCAACTCTCTTGATGGGATCCAACCCCCATCTCATAAAGAGATACAAATATATAGATCAAATAATAAGTCTGCCCCCAGCAGATGAACAACAGAATGACCAGCGTAAATTAGAGTTTGTAACTAATTTCCTACACCACTAGGAAGTTGTTACAACTCCATTCCTAACAGATCATAGAGTATCACATCAACTGAGTAACAAACTTGGCCACACAGCTCCACGTCCCTGCTTCATCAGCCCTTCGGTATCTGCCACCTGTTTCCTACAGAGGAAGAGCATACTTTGTCTTTCCCAGCCGTTCTACAGCCTTCCACTGCTCGACACTTGGGGTGTCGCTTTCCATCATTTCTCGGATGGCTACCTCGAGCTCCATGTATGTTTCGTAGGACTTCTTAGGCAGTCTGGCTCTGATAGCTGTAAACTTCTGCAGGACTTTGAAATCTTCAGATAGCACATCCACAATGGTTTGTCCCGACAGGCTTTTCTCCAGCTCATTGAAATTTGAATGATCCATACGAGCCCTGACAATCAGGTGATTATAATGTTCCTGTGAGAGCAGTCGATCCTTTTCATTCCAGAAGCATGGCAACCCTTCTTCGAACAGCCTTTCGAACTCTTTTTTGAACCTGTTGACCTCTACCATCAATTCCTCTGATTTGTCCTGAACCACCTTCATTAACTGGTGCTTGTGAACAATTTTCTTTGCTGACAGGACTATTGAGACTCTATCCTTTATGCCATATCATGCAACTTTTGATATGTTAACGAATTCAGGAAATCCAGGGTGTTCTGGGCGGTAGTGAGAGGTCTCTTCACCATGTGTTCGTTTACTACTCTCAATCTTTGCTGAGCTGAATCTATCAAACCACACAAATCATCAATATAGTTAAGGTAGTGCCTAAACTTGGTAATCTCAATACTTATGGTGTCCCAGATGATATGCTTTGCCCCCTGAAGGGGGCCTTTCCCTATACATTTCTCCCTTAGTTTCTCAACCTTCTGTTGTAATTGGCTCTTGTCCTACAAGAGCTGCGTTCTGCTTTCACTAACCTTGGCTAACTCGTCTTTCACCTTCTCATTTTCGGCTTGCAATTCCTTAATAGTCTCCTCCTTCAAACTCACTTGGGACATAGACTCCAACAGGTCATCTGCAGAACAATCGGCTAATGGCTTTCGGATAGCTACAATGGATAAGTCGTCACCGGTAGGGGTCTGGTTTATTAGCTCGTCCATAATCTCTTTTTCTACATTCTTCTCTTTCTTCATCTCTGCAATTTGGGACAGTAGTTCTTCCCTCTCGGCATTCCACCTATCCCTTTCCTCTTGTAGCTCTCCAGCCTTCCCTTTGTGCTCCATCATTTCCTGATAGAGTTCATCTTTCTCCTCTTGGAGGGCTAGCAATTCAACTGATTGGACATGTTCTGATCCTGGCATTTTCAACCTCTTCTTCAAAACTTGCAGGGCATTATCCTTTTCTTCTAACAACCTCTTTACGGCCTGGGTACCATCTGAGCTAGCGATGTCCGCTTGCAATTTTTTCACCTGAACCACATTCGCTCTGTTTTCCACTTTCTCGTGCCTCAATTGGATTTCCAACTTGTCAACCAATGCTTCCAACTTGTTTATCCGCATCGTGGCTTGCAACAGGTCCGAATAAAGAATGTCGCTGGTCTGCTTGTGTAACTGTATCTTGTCTGGAGTACTAATTTTATCCAGACGGATCTCTATTTCAGACATTCTTTTATCATTCACAATGGCCATCTTGAAAGTATTTTTCTCTGCATCTCTAGCAGAAACTAGAGATGTTTTAGAACTATGCAGGTTCCTTACCCTTGGGAGCAAATTTCTTGTTTCTTCTAGGGATTGCTTCCTCTTCTCTAGGTAGCTCGCTTTGAGCTCTTCTTTTGATTTAAATAGGGAGCCTGATTCTAGACTGTTAATATCACCTTCTGAATCTTTAAAGGAAAACTGACTAACCTGTACTGTCTTCAGGGGAACCAAAGCAGCCCTTTGGGAAACTCCGGGCGCCCCTTCATCCACGATCTCACCACCTCCAAGCAGCTTCGCTTTCTTATGGGATGTTGGTTCATCCACATCCATATTCTGGGCTTCGGCCAAACTCCTCTTGGAAGCAATACTGACACCCTCTGTGATTTGGATCTCTGAACGAGATGCAGGATTTTCCTCTGCCTCAGCATTGGTCTCGTCAGTAAATGTGAGCAAATTAGCTATCTCAGATAACCCTTCAACGGTTTGATGCTCAAACGGTTTGTTCCTGTTTGCTTGCTTTCTAAATGAAATTACCTGGTGGGGGTCGTAGCTCATACTTACATCCTTAATGAATTCCATGGGCTCCATCAATCTCTCTATACATGTCAGGGCACCTTTGCCTTTAAAAATGAAAGGGCCGACCTTAAAAGGAAATTTAATATTCAAAGATTTTCTGAAAGCACCGAAGTGCTCCTCCTCTGATAACAACCTTTGTCTCATAAACTCCAGAGCAAAAATTCTTGGAGTTAAAAAATAAGGCAACCTATAAGGCTGACCAGTAAAGCCGTACACTCTCAAGACAGTGTAATCTTTGTACAGGAACCAGTCTCCCACCCGTCCTTCGGGTGAGGACTGCATCAAATACTTCATTTCATCGAAGACCCGGGGCAATTCTCCATCAAACAAGATCCTGTATACTTCGGACATGATCGAATTGGTGAATTCGATCAAGTGGATTTGTCTTGGCAAATCAGAAAAGGATAGAGTACTCAAGAACTTCAATTCGGTAACATTGGAACATATCAACATGTTAAGCAAATGTGACTGAAATCTAAAAAACTGGACCTTGGGAAACTCGGTCAGCTGGAGGTGGATTGCCTCGGCAAGGTACTCGTCCAAATTAAGCACAAGAGCTGACTGGGACTCGGGACTCAAAGAATTCACCTTTAACAGGAAACCAAGGACAACATGACCTACATGACAATCATCATCTAGACCCAACACCTGACAAACCAAAGACATCACTAATTGCACTTCAGCTCTGAAAACGTGCAAGGGGTAAGGTAAGGAGAGGCTTTCCAGGGACTGACCTTCCTTCAGGATACTTGACAGGAATCGAGAGCGAGCATCGATTGGGCAATTTCGGAAAAACTCAGCAAGGATGGCTTCATTCACAGACTCACGGTTTCCAGGATAACTTTCAGGCAAACTAAGTTTTTCCCTAACTACTGAAGCATCAATTTTACATAATACCCTAGATGCAGACTGATTCATAATGACCCTCCGAGAGGGAGAATAATTTACTGCGCACCATTCGGCAAATTTAGGGAAGTGGAGGGTTTGCTCCAGGGCGAAAAAGTATAAAAAGGACTTGCACACATTTAGAACATCGTTTCCCTGCACAAAACAAGACCATAACCTTTCTTTACTGCCAGACACACTTCCTGTAGATAGGAAAGGGTCGCAGACACCTCTGTGTCTATCTACCAAGAATTCTTCCCTTTCATCCGGGACCCGACCAGACACAGAAGCTTCGCTCTGTTGGTCCATTTCTTAATTTATAACATGAATTGGGTGAAGAAGTTACAGGTTTTGAGGTCCTACCTGGCTCACTGTGAAGGAGTGTGCTCGGAACGCGCCTTGGTACTCGACAACTGGAAGCGCCCAAATCGACAGGTCCTTTTCGCCGGGTCCCAAGAAATAAAATAATCAGAGAAGACGTCAATTTTTCCTTTATAGGACCGCCCTGATTAGACACGTGGGAAGCATTTATTTCCGCACCCACTACCTATCTCTAACAGCCGCGCATCTTTCTCTTCCGGGTTCATTCCCGACCGCCGATTTCTTCTGCGCCAATTCCTGCCCTTCGGATCACAAGCCACATGTCCTTCTCTGCCGGGCATCTTGGCGCTTAAGCACCGTGTAAGTTTCCATTCCGGGGTCGCTCGTGGCCGTCGATGTGATGCACTTCCATCCCTCACCGTTGGATTAAAGCCACGTCCCATATTCCGCTGAGCCGTCCGACCTTAACTACCGTGCAACTCTGGGTCCCGGACACACCCATAGCCGTTGATCTGATCTTCCTTTACCGGCGGGCCGTCGGATCATGTTTCGCTTACCGATTCCGCTGGGCTCTTTCCTTTTAACCGTCGAGCAAATTTGCTCAGTGGAATCGTTCCCAATCATTGATGCGATCTTCCTTTGACCCCGCGCTGTCAGATTAAGCGCCGTGTACCAAACTCCGTCGGGCAATCCGGGATTATCCTCCGCGCTTGTTCCTCCTCTGGAATTCTTTTCGGCCGTCGATGAGATGCACTGGCACTCCTCAACCGTCCGATCCTGTGACACGTACCACATTTCGCCTGGCACTGTGGGTTTATCGGGTGTGCAAATTCCCATTCCGGAATCATTGTCAGCCGTTGCTCCATTATGCCCTGATCTCCAACCGTCGGATCAAGCGGCACATAACCAATTCCGCTGGGTAGTTCAAAGGTTATTCCACGTGCACGTTAATTTCTCGGGAACCAACATATCCGTCGATCTATGCTGTCTTCGATCCTTGGCCGTTGGATCAACTTCCACGCACCCTTTCCGCTGGAAGCCCTGACGCTTATCCGTCGAGCGAGTCCCAGCTGCGGAATCGATCCCGACCGTCGATGGGATCCGATTCCGTCCCTCCACCGTCGGATTTAGAGGATTATATGTGTTTCTGTCGGTCCTCCATTTCCTTAACTACCTTGCACTTTCAGACGGCGAATTTAGCATGAGCCGTAGATCAACCCCGAACAAATGTTATGCCACGACCTCTTATTGTCCTCCAACAGTTTTTTGATGATTCTCACTAGACTTTTATTCGAAGACTCAGCCAACCTATTCCCTTGAGGATAATAGGCTGTCGAATGATTGAGACTTATGCGGTACTTATGACAGAAATTTATCATCTTTCTGGATTTGAAAGCAGCTGCATTGTCTGTTACTATTCTTTTTGGACACCCGAATCGAGCCAATATATTTTCTTCAAGAAAATCCATGATCACATGTTCAGTAGCCCTTCTGGTAGGAATGGCTTCTATCCACTTAGTAAAATAGTCTATAGCTGTCAAAATCCACCTGTGCTGCCCTGAGGAATTGGGGTTTATTTCACCAATAAAATCCAAACCCCATTGCTGAAAAGGAGCTTCTACTATTATTGGGTTCAAAGGGAGAGGCAACACCTTCCTTTTACCATCGAAAATTTGGCATTGGTGACATTTGCTGGTTTCTTTATATGCATCTGAGAATAATGTAGGCCAATAATAACCAGATCTCAGGATTTTGTTTGCAGTCACCTTCCATGAATGATGTCCTCCGCAGTCTCCCTTGTGAAAATCTCCTGCAACTCGCTGAGCTTCGTCTTCCAAAAGACAATTTAGCAGAACTCCTCCGGGATCTTTCCAATAAAGATATTTATTTATGATACAAAACTTAGTGGATTTCAGTTTCACAGATCTTGCTCTTGACTTACTTAATCCCTCCGGTGCTTGTAAATTTCGGAGGACATACACAATATCAGAATACCATGGAGATGTTACAAAATCGACCATCACTTCTATATCTGTGCCCAGCTGATCAGATTGGTGAGACAAAAAATTTATCTGCAAGGATTCACAGTTTGAATTTGTCAACATTTTAGCCAGCCCTTGCCCTTTGATCAGCTTCGTGGGCTTTATTTCTAGGTCATATTCCAATAAGGTGGCTATCCATTTGGCTCTCCTGCCTTCTGGATCTGGTTGAGTCAAGATAGCTTTCACTGCAGCGGTCGGTACATGTGCAATTATGTGTGAATGCAAGACATACACTCTGAAATCCTTCAATGCCTTAACCAAAGCATATGCTTGCTTCTCCATGATGTCATACTTTAGTTCCCCATCCCTCAGGATTTTACTGAAGAAAGCTATGGGTTGTTCCTGGTTTTCATTATTTTTCTGCAATAATACAGCTGCTATAGTGTGTTCCGAAGCATAGGAAAATACTGAAAATTCTTTGGCAAAATCTAGACTTACCAGAACTGGGGCTTCTGAGATTGCCTTCTTGATCCCCCAAAATGACTCCTTGGCTTCTGCACTCCATTTTATTTCATGACCCTTTTTCAACATATTAGTAATACACATCAGAATCTCAGCGAAGCTTGGTATAAATCTCCTCAAGAAATTTACCTGTCCCAAAAATGACTGTACCTCCTTTTTGCTTCTGGGATCTCCCACTTTGAGGATTGCACTTACTCTTTCGGGATCGATCTTTATGCCATCCTTGGATATTATATGGCCTAGCAGCTTTCCCTCCTCTAATGCAAAATTAGATTTCTTAGGATTCAGAGATATACCGTACTTCCAGCACTTCATGAAAACTTTCTCCAGGTGACGCAGATGTTCCTTGTCAGATTTGGAGTAGACTGTGATGTCATCCATGTAGATCACCACAAAAACTCCGATCTCCCCTGCAAAAGCGATGTCCATAGCTCGTTGGAAGGGGGCTCTAGCATTCATCAGACCAAAAGGCATCTTGGCATACATAAAAGTGCCCCATGGTGTGGTAAAGGCAGTCTTCTCCTGATCCTCTGGAAGCACTTTGATCTGATTATACCCAGAAAATCCATCTAGCATCGAAATCCTTTCAGCTCCCACCACTTGCTGCAGCATGTGGTCCATCTTGGGTAGAGGATAGTTGTCTTTCATGGAGACCTTATTCAAATTGCGAAAATCTATACACAGTCTTATCTCTCCACTCTTTTTCCTGACAGGGACCAAATTAGCAACCCACTTAGAAAATCTGAGCGTTACAATGATCTTGGCCTCAAATAACTTCTTTATTTCCTTCTCAATGATAGGGAGCAATTTAGGGTTGATCCTCCTGAGCTTTTGTTTAAAAGGCCTCTCTTCAGGCTTTATAGGAATAGTGTGCTGTATGATAGAGGTATCATATTCTTTGAGGTCTTCATAGCTCCAAGCAAACACATCAGTGTACTTTTTCATCAACTTTACATACTCCTCTTTCTCCCTTTCAGGAAGCTTCTTGGATAATTTGATGATTTTAGGATCTTCTTCGGGACCAATATTTCTATCTTCGACTGCATCACCAACAGGTTTTACTTTGGGGTTCTTGGCAACATCATTTTGATCAAAGAGTCTTTCTAAAGGAATCAGGCCTCTTGGTATGAAATTGTTTTTGAGCTGGATGATATCTTTACCTCCCAAGGTTTTCCTCAACTTCTTAGCGTCTTCTTCTGACTCAACTTCCTCATCATCTTCGGGGGTCCTATCATTGCCATTTTCATTTTCAACCTGAGTATTTACAAACTCTCCTGACAACTCTAGAAACCTCCGGATCTGCATATCATCTTCGAATACCTGCCAGTATTTGTAGTTGTCAGGAATAGACGGTCTGTTCAAAACCTCCACCTGGTATTCCTTTTGACTGGTCATTGGAGTTTCGAATTTCCCAGCGGCTACTGCTAAGGAATCATCCACCATATTGTCAACCCTGGGAACCACCTGAATTACATACTCTGTAAAGAAGTTGCCAAGCATATCCCATACTTCATTTCTGTAAGCCCTCATCCGAGGATGCTTAGTCTGATAACTCTCATTTACCTGATTTATCACCAATTCGGAATCTCCCAATATCTTGACCCTCTGAGCCCCCAGACCTTTCAAAGCATGTAACCCCAATAACAGGGCCTCATAATCTGCTACATTATTAGTGCATTCAAAAATCAATTTGTATGACAAAGCTTTGAAATCATGGATAGGGGAAATGATGTAGACACCAACTCCAGCACCAACCTTCGCCACAGATCCATCAAAATACATGATCCATTGGCCTTCTTTTTTCTGTTTTGCTTCCAGACCTTGCTGTTCCAAAACTTCCTTTTCTTTATTCACCTCGTACTTCTCCTGTTCTTCAGGTTTCTCTCGTAATGCAGCTTCTAAATCATGTGGGGCAATATCGTTAAAAAAGATGGAAGATCCCAAATCAGTGTCAACAGCATATATATGATGGACTTCGGGCTTATCCTGACTTCTAACCACGTAAGGAGTTCTTTTCTCACTATACAGCCTTCGGCTCCCATCAGGGACTGGGATGGTAGCGTATGACATGTCCATCTGCAAGCTGCCTTTCAATTTGGAAGTCCAAGATCTTGATAGCAATACCCCAAATTTGGG
>LPNX011150991.1:63223-120726 GCA_001517045.1 Pseudotsuga menziesii
CTCCTTTCCCTTTTCTGCATTCGCAGAACTAGAGGAAGGCTGAGCTGGATTCACCTTCCCCCTATTTATAGGGACATCTCTATTTCTCAGCCGCATTTTCCTTTGAACATCATCCATTGCATGTAAGTAACCCCTCTGATATGACTCATTTTCGAATTCTTCATTTGCATCTTCCTGTGCAAACATATTATGTTCTTCTTCAGTGAGATATATCTCTGAGTCTTGTTCCCCGAACAGGTGGATCTCATTTTCCGGTGGGTCTTCTTCATCGCCAACATAATTTTCAGGGAAAGGTGGGCGGATGGGTTGTTCTTCTTGGCTTCTTGGATTCCTCTGGTCCCTTGGCCTATTCTGGGGGGGAGCGGGAGGATTTGGCCTTCTGAAATTCGGATTCCTGATCTGGGGATCTCCTTGCTCTCTGTTGAACGGCCTGGTGTCCAAGGTTAACTTATCCATCAACTTCTCCATATTTTTTAACATCATCTCAAACTTAACATCTACAGCAGAAGATGAAGTAGAAGGTACATTTTCTTCTTTCCTTCTCCTGTCCATATCTCTATGATTCATCTTTCCACTAGCCATCATGTTGGCTTCCACCTCTAGGGCATCAGTAAACATGGCAGCAAGGGTTGCCGAATTCCTTTCCCTCAAGGAGAAAGCGAAATCATTATCAAAAGCTCCAGCATAATGCAGTTTAGCAGCTGCAGGGGAAGGTTTTATATCTTCTGGAATAGAATTGTAGGCCCTCATGAATCTGCTTGAAAATTCATGAACAGACTCAAAACCTCCTTTCTTGAGACCATTATATTGAGACAAAAGTTGCAGAGGATTCAGTTTGTCATCCCACCTATCCAAGAATGCATTCTGAAAGGCCTGAAAGTTCACAATAGACCCTTGTGGAAGGTCCTTAAACCACTTCTTCGCCTCTCCAGACAGACTTTGGGAAAATAACCGCATTTTGACATCAGGGTAGTCCACTTCTTCCAGGTCAATGAAATCTTCAAACTTGGCGACATGTTGTTTTGCAGTTACGTCCCCTTCCTCGTCAAATAAAGAAATTCTTTGGGAGTAATTCTGGGGAAGGTCATGTAATGCAGCGGGTAAACGCAAGGGAGCAAACCTAGAGGCCATCGGTCTGGGTGGGTTTACCGGAACTGAAGTATTTTGAGACTGAACTGAAGTATTTTGAGAATGTACAGGGGCAGATGTTTCGGCTCTAGAGGTTTGTTGCAAGTCTTTCCAGAGGGAGTCCAACAGATAGGATTCTCTCCTATGAGAGTCGAGTTCAGGGTTTCTAAGGTCGGATTCGGATCTAGTTCTCAACAGGGTATGCACCGTACTGACTTCCCCTTCTGTATAAGTATGAGAATCCGGTGATGATGAGGGGCCAAACAAAGGAAAACCTAGCTTTTCTTTATTCTTATTTTTAAACAATCTTTCTGGATCTTCAAAGCTTTTCAGAATTTGGGTATCAGAGTTACCTCGTGTATGTCTTCTTGAAGCCAGAATGTCATTCTTGAATTCTGGATAATTTCACAGTGAAGTCGCCAGGGCAAATATACAACCTCCTTTTGTTTTCGAAATCCCTGTTTGCCCACATAAATCTCTCTTAATCCTTGTCGTTCTCCCAGGGCAGATATGCACTTTCGTCCTGGGCAACGGCGCCAGTTTGTTATCACTCAGAATGTACCCAGGTTGTAGGAGGCACACCCCGAGGTAACAGCAAAACTACTTTAGGAAGATATTGATATTTCTCTCCCAGAGAGGGATCTCTCAACACAAATCTTACAAAATCAAATGATAAACAATATTTAAGCATTCATTCATTTGGCTGAACCAATCACATATCCATTGGGCATGGAGTCATATACAGGTAAAAGATCATAAAGATACATACACGAGAACTATCAAAGGCAAGATAATCACATCATTACAGTCATTAAGTTTGATCTGGGTGAAAAGGAAGAGATGAGAAAACAGTCCATCAATACATAGCATCTAAGACGAATTCCATATCAATTTTAGCAGAAAAATCATATAATACCTGAAATAATGAATAGAGCATAAACATATGAATTCTACTCATTCAACACTGCATTCCAGATACGAAAGAAGAACAAAATGGAGTGTTGCACAAAGGAAATAACAAGCACATAAAGGAAATGGCACAGACTGCAATGTCAATGACACATGAATCTCTGATAGGAAACTTCTCATGCATTCACTTTATTACTCAAAACAGATATGTCTTTCCAAAACCAGCAACTCTCTTGATGGGATCCAACCCCCATCTCATAAAAAGATACAAATATATAGATCAAATAATAAGTCTTCCCCCAGCAGATGAACAACAGAATGACCAGCGTAAATTAGAGTTTGTAACTAATTTCCTACACCACTAGGAAGTTGTTACAACTCCATTCCTAACAGATCATAGAGTATCACATCAACTGAGTAACAAACTTGGCCACACAGCTCCACGTCCCTGCTTCATCATCCCTTCGGTATCTGCCACCTGTTTCCTACGGAGGAAGAGCATACGTTGTCTTTCCCAGCCGCTCTACAGCTTTCCACTGCTCGACACTTGCGGTGTCGCTTTCCATCATTTCCCGGATGGCTACCTCGAGCTCCATGTATGTTTCATAGGACTTCTTAGGCAGTCTGGCTCTGATAGCTGTAAACTTCTGCAGGACTTTGAAATCTTCAGATAGCACGTCCACAATGGTTTGTCCCGACAGGCTTTTCTCCAGCTCATTGAACTTTGAATGATCCATACGAGCCCTGACAATCAGGTGATTATAATGTTCCTGTGAGAGCAGTCGACCCTTTTCATTCCAGAAGCATGGCAACCCTTCTTCGAACAGCCTTTCGAACTCTTTTTTGAACCTGTTGACCTCTACCATCAATTCCTTTGATTTGTCCTAAACCACCTTCATTAACTGGTGCTTGTGAACGATTTTCTTTGCTGATAGGACTATTGAGACTCTGTCCTTTATGCCTATATCATGCAACTTTTGATATGTTAACGAATTCAGGAAATCCAGGGTGTTCTGGGCGGTAGTGAGAGGTCTCTTCACCATGTGTTCGTTTACTACTCTCAATCTTTGCTGAGTTGAATCTATCAAACCACACAAATCATCAATATAGTTAAGGTAGTGCCTAAACTTGGTAATCTCAATACTTATGGTGTCCCAGATGATATGCTTTGCCCCCTGAAGGGGGCCTTTCCCTATACATTTCTCCCTTAGTTCCTCAACCTTCTGTTGTAATTGGCTCTTGTCCTGCAAGAGCTGCATTCTGCTTTCACTAACCTTGGCTAACTCGGCTTTCACCTTCTCATTTTTGGCTTGAAATTCCTTAATAGTCTCCTCCTTCAAACTCACTTGGGACATAGACTCCAACAGGTCATCTGCAGAACAATCAGCTAATGGCTTTCGGATAGCTACAATGGATAAGTCGTCACCGGTAGGGGTCTGGTTTATTAGCTCGTCCATAATCTCCTTTTCTACATTCTGCTCTTTCTTCATCTCTGCAATTTGGGACAATAGTTCTTCCCTCTCGGCATTCCACCTATCCCTTTCCTCTTGTATCTCTCCAGCCTTCCCTTTGTGCTCCATCATTTCCTGATAGAGTTCATCTTTCTCCTCTTGGAGGGCTAGCAATTTAGCTGATTGGACATGTTTTGATCCTGGCATTTTCAACCTCTTCTTCAAAACTTGCAGGGCATTATCCTTTTCTTCTAACAACCTCTTTACGGCCTGGGTACCATCTGAGCCGGCGATGTCTGCTTGCAATTTTTTCACCTGAACCACATTTGCTCTGTTTTCCACTTTCTCGTGCCTCAATTGGATTTCCAACTTGTTTATCCGCATCGTGGCTTGCAACAGGTCCGAATAAAGAATGTCGTTGGTCTGCTTGTGTAACTGTATCTTGTCTGGAGTACTAATTTTATCCAGACGGATCTCTATTTCAGACATTCTTTTATCATTCACAATGGCCATCTTGAAAGTATTTTTCTCCGCATCTCTAGCAAAAACTAGAGATGTTTTAGAACTATGCAGGTTCCTTACCCTTGGGAGCAAATTTCTTGTTTCTTCCAGGGATTGCTTCCTCTTCTCTAGGTAGCTCGCTTTGAGCTCTTCTTTTGATTTAAACAGGGAGCCTGATTCTAGACTATTAATATCACCTTCTGAATCTTTAAAGGAAAACTCACTAACCTGTACTGTCTTCAGGGGAACCAAAGCATCCCTTTGGGAAACTCCGGGCGCCCCTTCATCCACGATCTCACCACCTCCAAGCAGCTTCGCTTTCTTATGGGATGTTTGTTCATCCACATCCATATTCTGGGCTTCGGCCAAACTCCTCTTGGCAGCAATACTGACACCCTCTGTGATTTGGATCTCTGAACAAGATGCAGGATTTTCCTCTGCCTCAGCATTGGTCTCGTCAGTAAATGTGAGCAAATTAGCTGTCTCAGATAACCCTTCAATGGTTTGATGCTCAAACGGCTTGTTCCTGTTTGCTTGCTTTCTTAATGAAATTACCTGGTGGGGGTCGTAGCTCATACTTACATCCTTAATGAATTCCATGGGCTCCATCAATCTCTCTATACATGTCAGGGCACCTTTGCCTTTAAAAATGAAAGGGCCGACCTTAAAAGGAAATTTAATATTCAAAGATTTTCTGAAAGCACCGAAGTGCTCCTCCTCTGATAACAACCTTTGTCTCATAAACTCCAGAGCAAAAATTCTTGGAGTTAAAAAATAAGGCAACCTATAAGGCTGACCAGTAAAGCCGTACACTCTCAAGACAGTGTAATCTTTGTACAGGAACCAGTCTCCCACCCGTCCTTCGGGTGAGGACTGCATCAAATACTTCATTTCATCGAAGACCCGGGGCAATTCTCCATCAAACAAGATCCTGTATACTTTGGACATGATCGAATTGGCGAATTCGATCAAGTGGATTTGTCTTGGCAAATCAGAAGAGGATAGAGTACTCAAGAACTTCAATTCGGTAACATTGGAACATATCAACATGTTAAGCAAATGTGACTGAAATCTAAAAAACTGGACCTTGGGAAACTCGGTCAGCTGGAGGTGGATTGCCTCGGCAAGGTACTCGTCCAAATTAAGCACAGGAGCTGACTGGGACTCGGGACTCAAAGAATTCACCTTTAACAGGAAACCAAGGACAACATGACCTACATGACAATCATCATCTAGACCCAACACCTGACAAACCAAAGACATCGCTAATTGCACTTCAGCTCTGAAAATGTGCAAGGGGTAAGGTAAGGAGAGGCTTTCCAGGGACTGACCTTCCTTCAGGATACTTGACAGGAATCGAGAGCGAGCATCGATTGGGCAATTTCGGAAAAACTCAGCAAGGATGGCTTCATTCACAGACTCACGGTTTCCAGGATAACTTTCGGGCAAACTAAGATTTTCCCTAACTACTGAAGCATCAATTTTACACAATACCCTAGATGCAGACTGACTCACAATGACCCTCCGAGAGGGAGAATAATTTACTGCGCACCATTCGGCAAATTCAGGGAAGTGGAGGGTTTGCTCCAGGGCGAAAAAGTATAAAAAGGACTTGCACACATTCAGAACATCATTTCCCTACACAAAACAAGACCATAACCTTTATTTACTGCCAAACACACTTCCTGTAGACAGGAAAGGGTCGCAGACACCTCTGTGTCTATCTACCAAGAATTCTTCCCTTTCATCTGGGACCCGACCAGACACAGAAGCTTCACTCTATTGGTCCATTTCTTAATTTATAACACGAATTGGGCGAAGAAGTTACAGGTTTTGAGGTCCTACCTGGCTCACTATGAAGGCGTGTGCTCGTAACGCGCCTTGGTACTCGACAACTGGAAGCGCCCAAATCGACAGGTCCTTTTCGCCGAGTCCCAAGAAATAAAATAATCAGAGAAAACGTCAATTTTGCCTTTATAGGACCACCCTGATTAGACACGTGGGAAGCATTTATTTCCGCAACCACTACCTATCTCTAACAGCCACGCATCTTTCTCTTCCGGGTTCATTCCCGACCGCCGATTTCTTCTGCACGAATTCCTGCCCTTCGGATCACAAGCCACATGTCCTTTTCTGCCGGGCATCTTGGCGCTTAAGCACTGTGTAAGTTTCCATTCCGGGGTTGCTCGTGGCCGTCGATGTGATGCACTTCCATCCCTCACCATTGGATTAAAGCCACGTCCCATATTCTGGTGAGCCGTCCGACCTTAACTACCGTGCAACTCTGGGTCCCGGACACACCCATAGCCATTGATCTGATCTTCCTTTACCGGCGGGCCGTCGGATCATGTTTCGCTTACCGATTCCGCTGGGCTCTTTCCTTTTAACCGTCGAGCAACTTTGCTCAGCGGAATCGTTCCCAATCGTTGATGCGATCTGCCTTTGACCCCGCGCCGTCAGATCAAGCGCCGTGTACCAAATTCCGCCGGGCAATCCGGGATTATCCTCCACGCTTGTTCCTCCTCCGGAATTCTTTTCGGCCGTCGATGAGATGCACTGGCGCTCCTCAACCGTCTGATCCTGTGACACCTATCACATTTCTCCTGGCGCTGTGGGTTTATCGGGTGTGCAAATTCCCATTCCGGAATCATTGTCAGCCGTTGCTCCATTATGCCCTGATCTCCAACCGTCGGATCAAGCGGCACGTAACCAATTCCGCTGGGTAGTTCAAAGGTTATTCCACGTGCACGTTAATTTCCTGGGAACCAACATATCCGTCGATCTATGCTGTCTTCAATCCTCGGCCGTTGGATCAACTTCCACGCACCCTTTCCGCTGGAAGCCCTGACGCTTATCCGTCGAGCGAGTCCCGGCTGCGGAATCGATCCCGACCGTCGATGGGATCCGATTCCGTCCCTCCACCGTCGGATTTATAGGATTATATGTGTTTCCGTCGGTCCTCTATTTCCTTAACTACCTTGCACTTTCAGACGGCGAATTTAGCATGAGCCGTAGATCAACCCCGAACAAATGTAAGAACCCCCGATGTGTGCAGGCGGTTAAAGGCCCGAACTTCCCTTATCTTACTCGCATGTCTTGACGGGCAGAAGGAGTATCAGCCATGGATTTGCTCCTCCTTTCAATCATGGCTCAGGATTTATTTCAACTCGACTACTCTTTAGACTATCAGGCCTCCTTTGTACTATGCCTTTAACCCAAAGTATTTGAACGACATAATCTTACCTCCCCTTAGTCTTATATCTCAGTAATGTTCTATGGAAGCTCCACTATCAAACGGGGTTGCAAAGTTTGAGGAGAGGATTTAGTTTCTCCACCATCAAGATGACTTCTCGGGCTGCAAGGTATGCTCCTATGAATCTTGCTGCCATTCTTGGTTATCCCAATAAAATACCTCTGGCAGATTGGCAAACATATCTTCCAATATTCAATGATGAAAAAGGTGATGATGCTGCCATTCATTTATTTAGATTTCATAAGCATATACATAAGCTGGGAGTGGGATGGCATGAAGATTCTTTAATGAAACTGTTCATGTTTAGTTTAGAAGGATATGCAAGGTCTTTGTATGAGGGATTTCCAGCAGGGATTTTATCCTCCCTTAAGGACTTTGATACAATATTTCATGAACATTTCAAGAGGCATTATCCTTCTTTGTTGTTACTTCAAGATTGTTGCACACACGATAGAGTGTTCATTGAAAATGTGGAAGATGAGTGTGGTGATGATCAGTATTTGGATGAAGAGGTTTTAGATATCTTACATGAATATTCAGCTCAAAAGGAAAGACAATCTGATTTCCATGATATTCAAGAAAACTCCCAGGAATTAGTATTGTCTTCCTTGGCTGAAGTTGACATAAACCAAAGCTCGGTTTCAACCAGTTATATCTCTCTTCCTGAAACTGATGACGATTTGCAGCATTCTTGCCATTCTATGTGTGACCAGGAGAGAGGTTGGGACTGTCAATCCAATCCTTCCTCATGTTATTCAACTTCCAAATTTTTTTTACAAGAAGAGGCCTCCCCTTCCCAATCAGAAAATTCATTTTCGCAACAGCAATCTCTTGAAAGTTACAATGCTCATGTGATTGATTACATAGAAGATGATAATTCTAGGAAATCTCAGTCTTGTAGTCCCTCCACATGTTCATTTTCTAAAAATGCAAGTGAAGAGAAATCAGATTTTGAAATAGTGGTTGAAGGAAGACTGCTGCATGTTGATCAAATTCAAATTTCACCTAAAGATTTACATGAATATATAAAGCTCTCTTTGCTTGAGAAAGATGATAAACCTAGTGATTTGAAAGGAGATGGGTGTTCTGATTTGATTTCTGAAGAATGCAATCAGCCTGTCACAATTTCTGCTAGTGAAGAAAATTTCATTGCAATCCAACATCAAAAGTATGAAAATAGAGTGGAAACTAAACATGTTGAAAGTGACGGTTTGTCGTTGTGTTTTCCTTCATTTGAGTTGTTAAAAAAGAGATTTAAAGTTTCTGATCACAAACAGAAATTTGATATTGTAGATGAATATATAAATTTCCTTGGAATTGATGATGAGCGAGGAGGACAGTTATTCAATCAATCCCAGCCTTTAGAAAAAACAGCAACATGTAATGAAGAATTGAATAACGAAGAAGAAGATGGGAGTTCTCAAATGGATGTTTCTTTTTGTTTTTCATATTCAGAAATTTTTTGTCAAGAAGAAATCTATTTGCTCGATCCTATTGAAGAAATGAGTGATGTTTCTGCTGAAGCATATAAAGAATATGAAGTTTTAAAATCAGAAATTTTAGATGAAGTTGTGGATGTCTCGCCTGGAAATTGTGACGTGTTTTCCTTGCATAGTTCTTTTGAGGATCAGTTTGACAGTGTGCAAGGTAATTTACAGTTGGGACAGCCTTCTCATGGTAAGCAAATGACAGAGTTTTTTGAAGGCTGTCATGTTTTTTATGATCTAGTGGTAAAGTACATGGAGAATCTTGGCAGTGGTAATGGCTGGTTATATCTCTACTGTAAATATCAATTTCTTTATTATAACTTTGTGCCATTAGTTCCTTCAGTTCTATTTTTTGTCAAGCATGAAGAAAAAGTTGGCTTATGGGATTAGTTTCTTGATTGGCTTCACTAGAAGTCTGATTTCACTTAGTTGGACTTGTGTACAAAGTTAGGTAGAGTAGGTAGGAGAAAATAAGCTCAGTTGTTATCGAGCATTTCCTTAATTGTTGTTTTTAGTTTGTTTTCATTTTCAGTTACCAGCACAGGTTTACAGTCACCAGCATGATTTGCAAGAGTGGCACGAATTCACTGAAGCATTATCATGGAATAGAATGGAGATGTCCAAGGAATAATGAAGGTGGACCAATGGTTTTGGCACTTGGTCTACGGGGGTTCTTTGCTACCTCGCTGGGAGGATAGAATCCCTTGTGGAGCCAGTTGTTAACACTCCATTTTTAACAGTTGATTTAAGGGCCTGACGGAAGTTCGGTAAGGTTCCATCCCCTCGAATTTCATGTGACCACCCTTCAATGAGGAAAGTGAAAGGTGTATTATAGCATTGGGCATGATTCATATTCAAGGGTTGCGATTGATCAGAGGTGGATCAATGGTTCTGAACTGCTTCACACTAGCAAACTTGTGTGATCAAAGCTTCTGTCCTGGATTGCGAAACGTGTTAAAGACCGGTGGCTTTCGACGATTGAGATGAAGTCTGGGGCATATCTACAGACTAAATTAATTTTGCAATCCATACTTTTGTGGGTAAAACCATAATCTCAAATCGCAAAAAGGTGTAGAGGTCGCAAAGATCAACGGTCGCGATGAAGAAGGAGATAGATCTATGGCTGCGGTTCATTTCACAAGGTGAACTAGCATGGATGAATATCTGAGTTCCCCTTTGCAAAAAATGGCAGGGATGACTCTAATCGATGGCTACAGGAAGGGTCGAGCTCAATCAATGGCTCAGAATGTGTCATGATCCCAAAACATCCCACGGTGTTCAGAAGAGAAAATTTGGCGGCAGGAGGCGTGGGATGTGGACGGTGGATATAAGAAATTCCTTTGATCGGACGGCTGAGAAGACTCCCAAAGTGTAGATGTCCCATCCAGTGTGGAAATGACAGTGGAGGAGGTGTTCATGCATGTAATCTGCCTCATCAAAGATTGGTCAATTCCTTCGATGCTATTCGGGATACGCCTGAGGTGGAAGTCGCGTCCAGTGGCACAATTTTCTCAGTTTGCAAGTATGGCACGTGGTTCATTTCGGAGGATGCTGTGAGAGAGATAGAGGTTTGATTCACTGAGGTGACAGACCTAGCATTTACATGGGGCCGAGAGATACTACGAACTAGAACTGCTCGATGCCACCATCAAGGTAATTGAAAGGACAAGGGATAGTCAAATCCACAGCCCTTGGAACCATCCTGATAGCCCCACGTAAACGGTGTGGAATATGAACCATACCAGATGATATGATTGAACTTCAGGAAGGAAGATATTTGCCCTGGCATGTCACATGTCGCCATCACAGCTACTTTAAAGATAAGAAGAGATATAGGGTCAAATTTCGAGAAGCATTGAATTCCTTCTTAGACAACCATGGCTGTGTGGTTCGAGAAGTTAGTTCGGCATGGAGTACTCTTGGTAGGAAAACATGAATCTGCGTTCTGGTTATCCTTATCAAGAAATCACCAACCACCAGGGCACATATTTTAAACACCAACAGAGGTTCACCCACTTCTACACTACCAGGTCTCCGAAGGTGCAGTCCGTGGGTTTTGACATCCCTGTGACGTCCTTCCAACACTCACGGTTGCAGTCACGAACTCCAAAGTCCCAGCTGACAGTGGTGGCAGTGTTGTTGGAGCGAATGCTCGTACTAGGATCAGATGGGTACGGAGCCTTCAACACCGTTCCTAGGGTCTCCACTTGGCAGCTTGGTCGTGGATGAGGAGAAGGTCAAATTCGCACCTGGCTACATGGCTCACAAAAAGATCCTCCTCATAGGAGGAGGAAGATAGTACAAGGATGATAAGCTTCTTAAGTCTTTTATCATCACCAGGCATTTGGCCACCCTTTCTCCGACCTCCTCCTATAGCAGTGTTACTTGACAGAGGATGAGGTAAGGAGAATGGTAGGGAAAAGGATTTGGGCCTTCTTGTCATCCTTTGATCGGCATCCTTCGGCTGGACAAGGAGACCCAAAATGGGTCCCTAGAAGCCTATGTGGGCAATAGACCGTCAGCATGCTACATCGGAATCATTTTCATGAAGCAGAATGGTGGGAGGCTTTGCGTTGTCAGCCCACATTTTCACGTGATGCATCTCCATGATGTTTGTTTATATTTGTAAAATGTGGTGATAGTCCACTCTTTGCACAGTTAGCACCTGATGGCGACTTGTAACATCTTTTTATTCGGTAGTCTTAGCACTAGGATTGTATAAAAATGCTCTCGATAGAGGGAGAAAGGGGTTAGCGAATTGGATTGGGAAACAATCTCGGGTTGAGGATCCCATTTGTAAAGCTTGATACCTTTGTATGAATAAATTGCAATGAAAGACTGTTACTCATAGCAGAGATTCATGTGTTGTTGTTTTTCCCAATAAGTACTTTCTTTTACATGTAAATGTGTTTCCTGTTTCCACTCCATTTTGTTTATTTCTTTTCATTTCTGCAACATAGGGTATAGTGGTTTGGAATTCATACTTGTTATGCTCCAACTTCTGTTTCAGGCATTCAACAATGGTTCTTCTAAAGTTGCATGGAATTCATCTCGCCGGTGCTCCATGCGACGGACTGTCCCTCCTTGTCCTCTCAATCGCCTGCTAAAATCTCCTGATTAGGAAATCAGCAGCTATCTTGCCTCCGTTTGCTACCTTTCGTCATTCTTTCCATTTGTAATCATTCTTGCGTAGGTTTCGACTCCATTTGCCCATGGTCCCTTGCCCCTGATAATCCCACCATGCACCTTCCTCAACATACTTTTCCCCATTCAGGATCCTAGCCCCCTGATTATGCTGATTGAAAATCCTATGCGGAGTAGACTCTGGTGACACACAAGATTGACAACCTTATGTGGAGGTACTCCAGCGACCAATGAGAGATCCCTCTCTGACTGCGCAGGGCTGGAGGTGCAGCCTAAAGTGGTTCTGCTGTTACCCGGGAGCGAGCCTTCCACAACCTTGGGCTCAATTCCGATGCTAACACAATATTTGTGTCCACTTTCCACTCCAATAAATTGACAACCCCAAATTGGAAAATTCCCTCACTTGATGCATTCACTAAATCCCTCAAGAAAAACATATGTTGATTCATATGAGAATTCTAAAAAACCTCATAGAATCAATTTCTTTTGGATGGGGAAACCTAGAATATGCAAGAAAAGGGGAACCAAAAAGTGAAGGACAATAAGTACACTGAAGAAAAAAAACAAAGGAGAAGAAAAATCCTTCAAATGGAGCCTCTAGTTCTAGAAAGGATAAGAAGAAGAGGTTTGAAAAGACTAAGTGTTCATATTGCAAGAAAGGAAACCATACATAGAACCTATGTATGAAGAAAACAATAGATTAGATGTCAAGACTTATTGAGTATAATAATATTTCCTTCCTAGAAGGTGAAATGAAGACAGATTCTAGAAGCAAGACTGAAGATCATGAGAGATTCCATGCACTGAAGGTTGGATTCTCACAATCAAAATCCTTCCTCATTTATTTAGGATCCTCCAATGTCATGCTTTCCTCTAAAGAATCATTCTCTTCTCTAGATCTCACTGGTGTTCCTAGCATATACATGGGAGATGACTCTCAAATACCAATTGTTAGAAAGGGTTCAATTCAATTTGAGCATGGAGTGTTCAATAATGTCCTATATATGCCCTCCTTAGCAGCAAATCTAATGTTTGTATATCAAATAACCCATATCGGTTCACCGAAGCGATTTGTATTTCAACCTGACACAGTTGAGATATCATATATCTCTACTAGGAAGTTAATAGCAAAAGGAGATACAAACCATGTCTTCAAGGCATATGAGCTCTCACGTTTTTTTCCATACTCACATCAAAGTTCCCTATTGACTCATCTAATGAAACAAGCAAAATCTGACATGAGAGATTCATCCATATGAATTTCAAATACCTCCAACAGCTTCACAATGAATAAATGGTTAATGGATTGCCTCTTATCACATCCTCTTAAGGTGTATACAATGACTTCTTGGTAGGTAAGCACCCAGAGTGAAGGTATGACATTGGGAATGCAAAAAGATTTGCCTCTACACTTGATTAGATACATAGTGATGTCTCCAAACCAATTCCTACAACATCTATGAATGGATACATATACTTTCTGATCTTCGTTGATGACTACTCCTGTATTGTTGGATATGCTTTCTTAAGCAGAATTTGGAGGTTTTTAAGAATTTCAAAGTTTCCAAATCCATAGTTGAAAACACTCTTGGGAAGAAGATCAAAGCACTCAGATTAGACAATGGAGGAGAGTACATCAAACGATATTTTTAGCAGATGTGTGCTTCAGAAGGTATTCAGATGCAAAATTCAGTCCCATACACACTGTAGCAGGGATTTCTATAGGACAGAAGGGTAGGTTCCTATGTGTGGAAAATGCAGTAAAGAAATCGGAACTAACAGAAAGCAAAGAACAAGAAAGAATGGCCATGAGATCCTCTGCAAACAAGGTTAGGGCTTCGCCTTGGCTACCTGCAAACAACTAATGAATAGAAATAAACCTGTAAAACATGTCAATAAACAAACCTGCAAACAAACATGGGTCAGAAATCAACTAAACTACTAAAGAAAAATGCATAAACAAGACAATATTATACCTCTCCTTTGGTGAAATGGGCCACCATGCCCTGGCTAGAAGGAAGCGCTTCTTTATCTCACTCAGCAATGGAGGAGGAGCTATGGCTCAATGGGGAATGTGAGTGGAAGAGAGGGGGATGTGGGTGGCTTGAGAGGCAAAGAGGTCTCAAGGCATCCACGGGTAGCATAACAGTATGCAAGAAAGGAGTGTTTTGAGAGTGACCCCCCACCCTCCTTTTATAGCTTTTTTTGGGGTTTTAGGGTTTTAAGCCCTTGGTGCGGGCTTTAGCCCCTTTTTTGGGATTTTAGCCCCTTCCACCCTAAATTTAGCTCCTTTTAGGGGGTTTAACCCCTTTTTGGAGGCTTTAGCCCCTATGATAGTTATTTAGGCTCCTTTTTGGGGTTTTTAAGCCCTTTTCTTCATCCTTAATCTTTTTGAGGGTGTGGGGGTCTAATGGAGGGTCGTGAATGGGTGTCCTTGGGTGGTGTAGGCCATGTAGAGCTAAGTGAGGGATTTTTTGGGTTAACAGATTGCCCCCTGATGTGTGAGGGAAGGAGCTCATCGTATGGCCAATGAACATCATAGGATTTGATGCATAGAGGTGGTGCTTTCGGGGCTGGGGCATGGTGGCTTTTGGTTTTTGTATTAATATGGTTCCCATCAATGGGTGAGATACAAATAATGTGTGACATGTATATGGACAAGGCGGGAATTCCCATTCTTGTGACAATGTCAAAAGAATAATTTGATCTATGCTCTAAAATACAAGAGCCGATCATATACAACTGATGATACAATGATGGTTGCCTCAATGTGAGGCTAAATATAATGCTGATCTGGTACATTGGACCCATGGCATTCTCATGGAATGTTATATCTTCATGGCTAACAATGTGCTAGATATGGAATGGTACATAGCTGTATGGACTCACTGATTGAGAGTTAGAGTCTCTGTGGTACAAGTATGTTGCATCAATCGTAAAGGTATATTGAAGCACTGCTGGGGCTTCTAAACACTGTCTCCAACACAACCCGAAAATCACAAGGGACATAACCTGTTTAGGTCCCTTGAATAGAGTCGTCAATTCTAGTCAGGTGACATCCAGGGTCTTCGACCAAGTATAGTGCGGACCAAACCCTGTACGAATCTCAACAGTGCGATGATGTAGTTGAAGTCGAGCACGTGAGATACAACCATCCCGAGAGGCACTAAGGACTCCTCTCAAGTGGTCCAAGGAACTCATCAATGAGGTTAATGAAACCAGGATACATGGACCTCTAGGTCTATCCTCTGGAATATATGTGTTGTCATCGACAGAGGGAGACCTACCCCTAGTTAAGGAAATGATGTTTCCTTGACCAAGAGCACGAGGGAGATAAATGAAAGGTGTGAGACAATTAGCAGACTGACCCACTGAATGGGGGGGGAGGGGGAGGGAAAGAATTGAACAGGGGTAGGGGGAGTATGGTAGACTCAAACTTCCTTTGTTCAGAGTATGACGACACGGTGGACTAGGCAGAAAATGAAACTTGACTCATGGGAATGGGATCATAGCTGTAATACCGAGAATGTCATTGCAAATGGGAAATACTTGGAGGAGGTGGACACTTTTGATTCTGATGAGATCAAAGGAAGACACATTGTAGAGTACTCTGAACAAAGGCGACCCAATGTGGGAATGCTTCTAAACTATTTTCTGTGGGGTGGTGTCTAGGGACACCGTTGTGGTATGATCTTGTGGATTTTTGGTGAGCCCGAGAAGGTAAATGCTCGATGGTGCTTTCAATTTTAGAGAGTCTGAAAGCACGAAGAATATTCCAGTGGGGGCTCTTTTTTGTTGGTAGTCTCCTATGCCCGAAAAAGGATAAAAGTATACATAGGAGATCTCACCCATCCTTTGGGGGATGAGAGACTTATTTACCGTTGGTAGTCCAATCAGGCCGGAAAAGGTTCAACCTATACTGACTAGACGGTCATTCAGATACTTTTACGAGCATGAATGAAACCAAGTTTGCTCGGCAATCTTTTCTTGATGAGAAGGCTAGAAAAGAGCTTAACGACAACCCATGGTGAGATTTTTCATGAAGTGCATCCCCTCTGCCTGAGAAAGAATAAAAGTATGCAGAGGGGTACGGTCTTGGCTTGAATATGCCAAGGGGGTCCTTTTCATTTCATGGTCTACATGGTCCGCAAAAGGAGGTAAATGAGACGATGTAGACGCCCTTTCCTATACTTTAGCGAGTGGGAAAGGAAGCAGTTGCGCTCGTCTATCTTTTCATTGTTTTAAGGAGTCAGAAAAGAGCTTAAACAAAACTCCAGTATGGTCAACCGATTGCGGTGGCACAGGTGGTGCCCCTTGTCGGGACGGTGGACAGTGGTCCAAAGGTCATCCGCGCAGTATGGATGGAGCAGAAAGATCTCAAACATAACAATACATGAGTGGGATAGATCGCGGCAGAGGCTCGCGAGTCGGTGCAGCAAAGGCACGCAAACCAAGGTGGCTCTCGAACAGAGGTCAAGAGAGCATGTGTGTGTGTTGCGGTGAACAGACTTGACTACATGTGATGTGAGTGCAAGCCCGGGGGCAGTTCTATGCCAAATACATACAAGAAAATAAGTTATTTTGTGGACAATGGTCCAAAGGTCCACGTAAGGTGCGGTGGATAAAGAAGACAACTATGCGTTAAAATACAAGACAAGAAGAAAAATGGTAAACCTTAACGGGTGGTGGCCTGAAAACCTGCATGAGTAGCGGTAGGCATGAGAGATACAAGTACAGGTCTGTGGACACTTGCATCATCATGTTCTGGTCTGTAAATCGAGGTAGCTTCTGGGAAACAGTCCCAAAATTTATTTATTAAACATGAGATGGTAGTCTCATAAAGAGATAGAGGGCGGAATTCTAAAACCAGTGGCACAAACAGTGTCTCAAACGGAGTTCGTATGGTCCTGTTATGTCGGTCGAAAGAAATAAGGTCAAATGGGGCCTGTATAAGGGTGGGGTCCATTTGATGAGGTGTCATTGTCATTGTTCATTGTAGAGTTGGATAGGTGGGCCCTAAATCTTCATTTGCTGATTTCTCTTGATCCGAGCGACGATAACAAGTGCTGTGACTTGTAGGTAAGAGCTCTCACTAAATCTCATCTTTTTGGTGGTTTATTTTCTGGATTTGGTCACCCGGAGGCCCTCCATGAGTAGTTTGGGGTTTCATGGAGCCAAGTCACACCTTTCAAAGGAAAAGGTGTGACCAGGTCTCATTTGTGGGGCCTTTTTGAGTGACCGGGTCGCTCATTTGGCCCAAACAGGTGCGACTTGGCCTCTATTGGGTGTTTTTTGATGATAGTTGTGGTTGACATCTAGGTTTTTGCTTGTGCAAGATGGTTGAGATCAAGTGGCGAGAGAGAGACTGCAAAGACCTTTGGGAGGCATCATTACGAGACAGGAATGTGAGAGATACACTAGCCCATTGTGGTTTGCTAAAGTTCATGAGGATACCCCTCATGAAGAGCATGGGTTTGCTGCTGCAAACCTTGGTGAATTTATGGGATGTTGACGAGGAGGCATTCCTCTTTCAGGGCCAGCGTATTGAGATTACGCTAGAAGATGTGTACTTCCTTACTGGGCTCCCTATGTTGGGAGTGGTTGGTGATTTGGCACCTATGTTGTCTCGAGGGGAGACATTGGAGGAGCTATGTGACAGGAATTTTTATGCTACAGCGTATGTGCATGGCTCCTATATCCTGATGTGTGACATCAGGGGTTTGTCAACATGGGCAGTGGCAACACTATTACTGCATATCTTGGGTTCCACAGGGAGCCACAAGATCTCTGGTGGGAAACTTCAGCTAGTAGAGCATGCTATAGGGGGCATGTACTATGGATGGGGCCAAATGTACCTTCAGGCTATTCGGCGTCGATCGAATAAGTTGAAGACATCTGGGGCAGGATTTTTTTTTGGCTCCTTCCTATGTGCTTTCTTCTTTGAGAAAGTACCTACACTGCATCTACACTAGACTGTGTAGGATAGTGATCCACAGGAGCCACGGATGTATCGGTGGTGTCAGATGATGATCTGAGAGGGTGGCGACAGAGTGGGATGCTTTTTTACTAAGGAGCTATTAGAGCAGTGGCAAGAACTTCCAGTGGTGATCGAGGAGTACCCGTATGTGGGTATGGACTATCAGGGGGACCCCGATATGCCCTGACCTCCTAGCCAGGTGTGGGGACCAGCTGGTATGTATGTGTGATGTTTTTTGTGTTCATATTTATACATAGTGTATTTTGAGCTGGTTGGTAGATGTATGTGTGGACTGATGGTGTCCTTATTTGTGTGTGTAGATATTGGTCCTCGCCCGTCGCCCGGGCATCAGAGTCGAGTAGTTACCATAGCTCCTGCGGTGGTTCCTGCTGGGATATCCCGCAGGCGACAACGGGAGATGGATGGAGTGCTGCCGTATCTGGAGCGGCTTGCTACTGGGGTCTCAGATGATGGCTGGCAGCATCTGAGTAGTGAGATGATTTCCGCTATTCACAACCTTCCTCCAGAGTGGACTGGTGTGGTGAGGAAGATGGATATGGCTTGTGAGCACTTTTGTCGGGCAGCGAGAGGTGATATTCCTTTAGAGGATGAGTCCTCTGAGGAAGACGATGACACTGATTCAGACGATGAGTCTGAGTCAAATTAGTAGCCTAGTGGGGCTGTCCCTAGTGCGTTGGTGCACTTAGGGGTTTTTGTGTCGCTATGTATATCCTGCTGAGAAAGCATATGTGGCTTCTCATTTTTGTATTGGACATGTTTTGGACATGCGACTTATCTATTTATCTATATATATTTTTGACGCACATGGATGCACTTTTATGGTTTTATTATGTGAGTCTTTTTATGATGTTGTGGAATGCAAATGCCTATGTGATGTATTATTACACTGTGTGTGTATTTTTTTAATATGATTATGCATGATGTTGTGTTTGTATGTTTCCTATATGCGATTGTGAATGTGCCAATTTAGAATATCATTAGTCATTTGATCTGCGACACTATTGAGGTTTCTGGGAGCATGTGTGAATGTGATAGACTCAAATGCTCTAACCATCTGTTTAGTGCGCAGAAACTTTCTAAAGAGGAAAGGATCACGTACCCGATAGTAGTTGTTCAACTGAGAAACAAGCAGCTAGGAGTCTAAGAAGACATCGAGATGGTGAACACCTAACTGAAGAGAGGAGGCCAAGAGGCCATTGACACCATCGTATTTAGCCTGGTTGTTGGTCACAGTGCCCACACATATTCCTTCGATGTGGATCAACTCATGCGATGGGGAGTAGATGACCCATGCAGCCGAGGCGAGGTTCAGAGACCATCTGCTTGCTCCATTAGCAAATCTAGTATACCGGTTTGAGGTGTGCTCCATCTGGAGTAATAAGAGGAAACGATAAATAAGACTCACTTTTCAAAATTCTGTAAAACAAAAAAGGAGAAATCCTATAATACAAGTTGTACTGTCGTCACTTAAAGGGGTGACGTTAGAGGAAAAGTCATTTGGACTTTCCGAGGGTCAGTGGTCATTCCTTTTTGTGACACGATGAACCCTAGGAGACGACCCGTTGGGACACATAAAGCACACTTGAAAGGGTTCAAGTGAATTTTGTACTTGCGACATATTAGGAAGACTTGTCGCAAGTCATCTATTTGTTGTGTTTGCTTCTGCGACCGCGCGATTAGGTTGTCGAGACAAGCCAACATAATGTGAACGAGGTCACGGAAGCAGTGTGTCATGGCCCGCTGGAAGGTGGCTCCAACGTTTTTCAGGCCAAAGGGAATGACTCAATATGCGAATGTGTCCCACAGGGTTGTGAATGTCATCTTATTACGGTCTTCTTTTCGGATTTGGATTTGGTTATAGCCAGAAAAACCGTCCACGAAGGAAAATGCTTCATGTCTAGCGCATGCATCGATGATTTGATCAATGAAGGGTGTTGAGAAGTTGTCTTTGGGACACGCCCCACTGGGGTCGCGGAAGTCTGTGCAAAGGTGAATGGTACCCTATTTTTTGTTCATGGGAACAAGATTAGAAACCCAAGTGGTGTACGCAATGGGGTAGATGAAGCTGGCAGTGCGCAGCTTCTCTATCTCGGCTTTCACCGCGGCCACTTTGGAAGGGTGAATGGGCTGTTTCTTTTGGCATACAAATGCAACATCAGGACATGTGTCGATGTGGTGTTCCACGATGGATGGATCTAAGCCAGGTATTTCAGTGTATGACCAGGCGGAGATGTCGCGAAATTCTTGGAAGAGAGCTTTGTAGGCAGCGACCTCTTCCAGGGAGTAAGATGCCCCCAGCATGGTTTATTCAACAATATCAGAATTGGTTGAGAAGTTGATTTTGATGGTGGGTGAAATGTTGGCCATCTTCCCTTCTTCAAAGGCATCAGGTTCCGGGATGGGGTTCTTGAACCAGTCGAATTTCCCATGGATGAAATATTTGGTCTCCACGGAAAACTGGTCAAACTGCGACACAAGTTCTTCGGGGAGGAAGAATGAGAGATGGTGCATGTCGTCCCATGGGTATTCCGGGGTGGTCAGAGCTTCAAGTATCTCCTCATCATTGTTGAAGCAATGAAGCAACAGGTCTGATGGACCATCGTTGGAGGTGGAGATAAGTGGGTCAGTTGAACTGGACATCATGTAAATGGACATGGTGTCTAAAGAAGGCGATGGGGGGTGAACTTCTTTGATCAAGGTGATTTCAAACTCAAGGGAATGTTGACGGAGGTCATCTAGAGCCATTCAAAATTTGTGAAGGTCTTGGCAATGGTGAGAGTAATGTCCATACAAACCACAAAGGGTGCAAGCATGGTTTGTTCTCAATGTGTTGTTTCTAACTATCGGCACGGTTGGAAGTTCAACCACAGGGATGTTTTCATTTGTATCCATGGCATCTAAATGCGCATGGATCATTGGATTTTAGGGCAACTCTGAGTTTGGTGGCCCTATTGTTCGCAGACAACGCAAGGTGGGACTTTTCGCAGCTCTGCAGTAGGTTTCGCATTCTTGCCCCTAGCCCTTTTTGGGTGGGGCGGTGCAGGTGCGAGTGCAGTGGTTGGATTTTGTGGGCCGGGTGGAGGGTGAGACTCCACCGCAATGGGTTGAACCGGGGTTAAAACAACCTGGGGAATTGGTGGTTGAGCTGGTGGATCGAGATACCACACCAGAATTCCCAATGTAAAGTTGGGTAGGCTTAAGGTGGCCATTACCGTCTTGCTCATGACACTAGGTGGGGGAAAAAGGAAGGGAATCGTATGGACTGGGGATGAGCCCAGATAAATCGTTGCTGGCTGCATGTGGGGATGCGGTTGTGGTTGCTGCTACGGGTGATGTTGCCACTGCTATTGGTGTTGCGGCTATGAACGATGTTGTGGTTGTGGTTGGGGTTGCGGCTGCATTGTTATTTGGGTGCAGCGGTGCTAGATGAGACCATGCACAAGTCCGCAGTCTCATTTTCTTTCAGTGGCGGTGACACTGAGGGGAAAGGAGCCGTCATGGTGGGATCGTTAAACAGCCTAGGGCCCACATTCAACAATGAGTAGGCTAGTGTGTTGTCAACCATAGTGTTGATTGCAGGGATGGCATTAGCATGTGTAGTCGTCCCTTGTGGCTCAATAATGGTGATGGTAGGGATAACATTGGCAGGTGCCGTTAACCCTTGCAGATCATGATAAGTGAGTTGATCAACCATCACAATCTTCCCTTCATGAGGGAACATCATGAGACGGAAGACAGTTGATGCAACCACTCTCATGGCGTACATATAACTTCTCCCGAGGAGAAGGTTATAGTCCAGTTGAGCATTGACGACCTCTATGTCGATTAGCATTGTCTTCCCAGCTAATGTGACAGGGACATGGGGGAGGATTCCTTGGGATTTAGTGGGATGGCCATCATAAATTCACAAATTTGTGGAGGATGGTTGCAGAATTGGGGATCCAATTTTCTACCAAACCAGGGCAGACATAACACACATAGATGCCCCCTCATCTACTATGCACCGGTGCACAACCAAGTTCCAGATAGATACCGAGATTTGGAAGGTGATGGTCGATGGCATGCATGGTTCTCCATTCTCCGTTTCAAACGTGATCAACTTGGAGTCGTAGGGGTCTATGGCCCCAAGGGCGGCTAGTAACGCTTTCTACTGCATTGGGCACATTTTGAGTACCTCCAAAGCAGACATGGTCATTGGTGTTTGGGCCAAATCATCCACAATGCTATAGCTGATAGAAGCTCTAGCTGTGGCATTGTTGGCCACTCGGCGTATGGGGGGGTAGGGGAAAGGGGGTAATTCAAGAGGTGCATTGACTGACTTGGATGTAGATGCCACTAATGTGTCAGCGAGTTCGGTGGTGGTACCGTACTGATTCCATCTAGTTTGTAAGTTGACCTCTTCAGTTGTCATGGCTAGAAGGTGGTGAACACCTGTTTCTGCCATGGGAGGTGCCCCTGGAGTGTTGGGATTGGGTTGGGCAGGGGGTACGGTTTCCATGAACCCTTGGATAGGTAGTGGGTTCTGGAGCACCATAGGGGGAGGTCCTTGTGGTACCGGGTTGGGTTGGGCTTGGTTCATAGCATTGACGGCCTGCTGGGCCTCGTTTTGAATGGCCTACTTAGCTCGACCCATGAGGGGACACTTGAATGTGTAGTTCCCATAGACCTCACAGAGTGTGCATGGTTGGTTTGTGCGTAACGGGGCGTTGCGTCTTGGTGCATTTTGTCGTGGGGGGTTTTGGGCAGGTCGGTTTGCCACGGAATTATTGGGAGGGTTTGGTTCTTGACCACCTCCTTGCAGTTGGTTATTGGCTCAGTTTTGGGGCCAATTATTTCTAGATTTCCCTTGTTTATTGTTGGGGGCAGGATGGTTGGGATGGTTTTGTTGTGAAAATACTTGTCCCAATGGAGCGGGTTGAGCAAGGGCGGGGGCTTGAACTGCTTGCACTGGTGGTGCATAATAAATTTGGGTGGGCTGCGGTAACACAAATGTGGGCATTTTCCTTGTGTACTACTATGTTGGCCATGCCATGGCTTGAGCCTACTGCGGTAGTGCAGGTTGTGTGTAGGAAGTTGTTTCTCCGGACTGGGACATCATTCTGGCATAGTCCAGAGTTTGCTTTTGGTAAGCACCACTAGCAGTGTTGTTTGGTTGTGGTGTAATGGCAGGTCGTGTCGGACGGTGTTGTGGCTATTGGGATACTGAGTCTATGATGATGTCTGTAGCATGAGATGCCCCCAGTGCATCCCGGTAGGAGGTGCTTGGACGGGGGGCATCTGGAATGACGGTGTACAGATATCCAGACTGGGTGTAGATAACATCAAACTGTTGGGCTTTCAGTATGGACTCCTCTTCAGATTGGGGACGTTCGGATGCGACGTCCTTTGCTATGGGCAGGAGAAAGGTCTTGAGGAACCAATCCAAGAAGATCATGTTGTCAAGTTGGATTTTACATAAGCTGCGACGTCGCCGCCACTCATGGATGTGGTCGGTTACATCCGTTGCAGTACTTTGGAGACAAGATAACATGATCTCCACCCCTTCGTCATATCTGACAGGGAGTTGGAAATACTATAGGAACTTGAAAGCTAAGGAGTTGAAATCCGGGTACTTGGCCTGCAGTAGCTCAATGTACCATTTGGTCGCGGCACCTATAAGGGTGCGTTGGAATAGCCTCAACATGATGGAATCGTCTATGATGCTGTTGGACAAGCACCATATATGGAATGTCATAATATGGTTTTGGGGACATTCCCCTGCCTTGCCTTCAAACTTGGGGATGTCTGATGGCAACTTAGTTGGAATTGGAGGCCAAAAAGCTTGATGGTGAATGGGGTTGTTTGTCAATCGAGCCAAATCAGGCAAGTTAAGATGAGCCCTAAAAGGCATATTGGACCCCAAGTTGATGTGAGATGGGGAAGGGATGGTGGTGGGGTTTGCAGGTGCATAATGTACTTGCATAACTGGGGGTATTGGTTGTGCCATTGTAGATGGTCCAATGCCCCCAATTGTGGTGGGAGGGACAGTGTGAGTGGAGGGGACATTACCCCCATGTATGACAATAGGGGCAATGTAAGTGGATGGTCCACTGCCCCCCTGTGTGGTAGGAGGGGCAGTGTGTGTGGAAGTGCCACTGACCCCGTGCATTGCAAGTGGGCCAGCTTGGCTAGTCACTATGGGTGGTGGAAGCTAACTGATGACAGTTTGCATGACTATGCTTGGGCCACCTGCAGTGTTTTTGGTGACAGGTTGTGGTGTGGACATGAGTCCACTTGCTATGGTTATGCTGGAAAATGGATCGGGATTTTCACCAGCCGTGGGGCTTGGTGGTGCAGTATGGAGGTCTGGTTCAGACCGGTATGGGTATGAATCTGAATTAGAGGCTGTGTGGCCTTCTAATGGTGTGGGAGATCACTGAGAATGGTTTCGATGGTGTCAATTTAATGTCTCGAATGGTGGTGGTTTTCCTCTTAGGCATGAGTAAGAGCGTGGGGGATCAATTGTGTTAATGTTTATCAAACTGATGGGAATGATGTTTGGACCCCAGTTTCAATGGCTTCATATTGGCTATAGGTGGTCACTCGGCCACCAAGACTGCCAGAACAAAGTGCTTGGATTTTTCCTCACGAGAATTTCTTCTCAATCGGTGGGGGTCGTCTCCCATTTTGCTTGGCAATTCTTCTCAGCGGCCAGCTACTTTGGGGTTCCTGTGGTACTCCTCACAATGTGTTTTTGGGCTAAGCCCAAGCACTTCCCATGGTTGAAGCAGTCAGGGACTTATGTCCTCAAAGACTACGGATTTGTTTGAACTTAGTGTAAATTGATAAATTTTAAGGCTCTCTCAGCGTCATGAACTGAGTTGGGTTGATTACTTGGTATGGTGTATTTGTTTTTCTATCTTTTTGGTATTAGGTGGCTGCAAATGGTTTATGAATTCATCATATTGTAGCAGAGTTCATATCATTTTTGTGCAAGTAGTGAATAATCAGAAATTTGTAAACATATACATATTTAACCCTGGATGTGACATCCTAACTAGGTGACTACCTTACACCTATATTCCTCTTAGACCGAGAGAAGGTGTTGGGATCTCAACACAATGGGACTAGGCCCATCCGTAGATCCACAGGTCACCTCTCGGATGCAAGGTTGGTCAACAAGGAGGACGCTTAGCGCCATGAGAATCCCTCCTTCTCTACCCCCTCTACCTTCCAGGTCATCCGTTTTTAACGGTTTAGAACAATATTCAGTGAAGGGCCTAGGACTATACGAGCTTGCCCTTCGTCATATCCCAGAATACCTCGAAGGGTGATGACTAGGTAGAGGAGGAAGGGAAATTAAGACTGTTAATTTTATTTTCAATTTTAGCTAAGTTACATTCATTAATCCATTAAAATTTGTTTGGAATTTACACATTGTTTGTATAGGAAATTGCAATAAATTGTAATAGAAACTAAAATTGAACTATAATGCTGGATAGAGGTGGCTAAGCCGCACTGACAGTCCCTATTAAACTTAAATTTAACCTCTGATTGACAGACCGCACGTTTCGGTTCAATTTCGGCGAGGGGGTCGCGAAAGTTTTCCAGAAACGGGCGAGGGGGTCGCACAGATTTCACAGACATAAGCGATCTACTATTTTGAGTGAAGTCGCACCTTTCAGGGGGGAAAGGGTGACCTGGTCATGCTTGTGAGGCCTAAAAGAGTGACCTCATCCCCTGTTCAGGCCCAATAAGTGCGACTTGCCTCGGATTTGGGGTTTTTCTGATCCTGAGTCAGATCTGGCCGACAGTAACCTGTATTGTGGCCAAACTGACTCGGATTCGCCTTGCAGAGGCTTCGACAACAATAAAAACTAGAAATAAACTAGATCTAAGCTATATTTGACAAGAAATTTCTAAAACTAGGGCATAAACTGAAAAACTTGAAATTTGAAAGAAAACTGAACCAGGGATCCTATGGGATCGACCTGGTATGGTCGCCAATTCTGTAGCAGGGATTTCTCCTTGCTACAGGGGCAGGAATGGCTCCCTTCTGTTTATAGGATAGAAGAATAGGTTCCTGTGTGTGGAAAATATAGTAAAGAAATCGGAACTAACAGAAATAAAAGAACAATAAAGAATGGCCGTGAGCCCCTCTACAAACAAGGTTAGGGCTTCACCTTGGCTACCTACAAACAACTAATGAATAGAAATAAACCTGCAAAAGATGTCAATAAACAAACCTGCAAACAAACATGGGTCAAAAAACAACTAAACTACTAAATAAAAATGCATAAACAAGACAATATTATACCTCTCCTTTGGTGAAATGGGCCACCATGCCCTAGCTAGAAGGAAACACCTCTCTATCTCACTCAGCAATGGAGGAGGAGCTATGGCTCAATAGGGAATGTGAGTGGAAGAGAGGGGGATGTGGGTGGCTTGAGAGGCAAAGAGGTCTCAAGGAATCCACGGGAAGCATAACAGTATGCAAGAGAGGAGTGTTTTGAGAGTGACCCCCCACCCTCCTTTTATAGTTTTTTTTGGGGTTTTAGGGTTTTAAGCCCTTGGTCCGGGCTTTAGCCCCTGTTTTGGGCTTTTAGCCCCTTCCGCTCTAACTTTAGCTCCTTTTAGGGTTGTAGGCTCCTTTGAGGGATTTTAGCCCCTTTTTGGAGGCTTTAGCCCCTTTTTGGAGGCTTTAGCCCCTAGGAGAGTTATTTAGGCTCCTTTTTGGGGTTTTTAAGCCCTTTTCTTCATCCTTAAGCCTTTTTGAGGGTGTGGGGGTCTAATGGAGGGTCGTGAATGGGTGTCCTTGGGTGGTGTAGGCCATGTAGAGCTAAGTTAGGGATTTTTTGGGTTAACACACACCACAACAGAATGGTGTAGATGAGAGGAAGAACCGATCATTAAAAGAGATGGCTACCTACCTTCTTGAAGCAATAAATCTTCCACCATATATGTGGGTTGAAGTAGTGAAATGTGCTTCATAAATATAGAACATAGCACCTCACAAATCAGTGGTTGGGGTCACTCCATTCGAAAAAATGATGGAACATAAGCCTAATGTCTCTCATTTGATAGTTTTTGGATCCAAAGCATGGGCCAGAATTGCATCTGACAAGAGGAAATCCTTCCAACCTCAAAGTAGCGAATGCATTCTACTGGGATATGCAAATGATGCAAAACCTTACAAGTTGATGGAGATTGCAACCATAATATGCTTAATAGAGAGGAGTTTCCAATTCAATGAAGATCCATTGTATGATGTACAACCATCTAAAGAGGAAGGTATAATGTCTAAGACTATTCCATTTTCATATGATGATGCTTATACTCATGTTTTAGATTCAGAGTCAAAAGATGAGAACCAAGAGGAAACATATCTTGATATTGAGAATGAAGATCAAGCAGATCCAGGTCTAGATCCAACTCCTACTCCTAATCCAAGCCCTAATTGGGCTCAAAACATCATTGAATTTGTTGGGGATCCATCTGACAAAAGGAGAACCGAATCCCAATTTTAGGATGAGATCCTTCCGCTTTGTCATACAGATCCACTTCTCACAGATAGGTGCTACATGATGTTGGGTTTTGATCCACATTCCTACAAAGAGGCTTTCCACGATCCAAGGTGGAAGGAATCCATGGATGATGAATATGATTTGTTATAGAAAAACAAGAAATGGGATCTTGTCTCCTTACCTCCAAGGAGAAATATTGTCTAGTGCAAATGGATCTACAAAACCAAACTAGAAAAAGATGGATCTACTACCAAGTACAAGGCTCGACTAGTTGCAAAGGGGTATTCACAAGTTCATGATACCATGTAAGGTTTGTCGTTACACCAAAAGCTGCAGATGTTGGTAAAAATTTGAAACCAAGAACAAGGCCCTATTATGAGGAATGGAAATTAGTCTGTATTTTTATATTCCCATAGGTGCGGCACTTGTACCGATACTCCAATACCCCCACTCTGACGTAGCTCGGAGGAATTGAACCCGAGACCTTAGCTCTGATATTATGTACAAATATCAATTCCACAAGATATTCAAGCTAGATTGAACCTCACTGTGAGAGAAGAATGAAAGAGGTTTATTTTACAGTGAAAAATTCATAAACATTTAGAGTGAAACTAATCAAACAAGAGAGATAAATCTTACAACAATAATTCGACACAATGGTCATTAAGCTGTATTAAATACATCCATGATACAAAAGAGGAAATTTGTGTTGATATCTGGTCAATACTGAGAGTGCGGGGTGAATCAATATTGTTAACTTTTTTCCTTTTAAACCACTTATTAAACTTTAATCAAAACATTGAATCAACAAGATATACAAAACACATATTTTATCATGGAACCCTAATAAGGTAAACCACCAACACGTTTCTATTATCTACAAAACTTTTTTTTTACAATTACAATAGTTATTTGTAAGCAACCATTTGCTAGAGACCACACTCCCCAAGTTTCTCACCCACCACTGAAGGATGCACCCACACCCTAAATTCTTCTTGCACCTACAAACAAGGATACACCAATACCCTAATTTATGTCTGCACCTACAGATAAGGAGGATACACCAATACCACGATTCTCCAGCCACTACTGGAAGGAGGCTAGTGACATCCTTGCAGGCATGTAGCCTACCCTAACACCACCTTTCCACCCTAATTTGATATTATTAAAAATTCCTAGACCATCTTCAAGATCTGTCTTTGGATTTCTTTACTTGGTGTTCTGTTTTGCTATAGTGCTACTACAAGAGTCTAGACTGCAGAGATAGATTTTTCAGTCTATGACTTTTGGTCTTCTACTCAAATATTCATTATTCACCCATAAAGACACAAGATACCACTTTCTCCTTCTTTAGATATTCAACATTCAATCAACAAAGACACCCATTCTTCTATCTAGATTTCTGTATATATATCAAGTATCTTTTTATCTCTTTAGGCTCTTCATGCCTTTTCATATTCACACCTATTCAAATAACGCACCCTTTTTTTATTTCTTCACACCTCTTCGAATCTCTGTCTGATTAATTAATTAATTTGTATCTCTGTAATGTCACTGATTTTTAATTAATTAGTTAATTAAATCATCCTCAAATCCGCGGGATCCATCCCAATACTGTGAGCTTCCTCTTCCTCTCAAGCTATGGGATTATTATCTCATGGATGTGGGATTCCTTCATCACAGGGTCATCTTCCATCTACAGGTTGCAGGCTTCTTTTGACCACGAGCTTCCTCAAACCCAATCCTGTGGGATTCTTTTCCTCCTCTACGAGATTCTCTTTCTTCCCTGAAGGATTTCTCATGCTATCTTCTCCTCTACGGGCTCCCTACAATCCTATTAACCAATTTACAGTTAAACCTTTCAGATGTGTTCTTCCACATTCTACTTTCCGCACTCATCATGAGCCATTCATCTTTGTCCCAGACTATTTCTTGACCGTAGATTCGAGATGGGATGTTGATAGCGGATTTTCAAACTGTGACACTCTGCAACATGCCTTTCCGCCCTTGAATTTACACCTCAATCATTCTGCATCGTTGATATGCTTCAAGCTTATCATGACCGTCGATCTTCCGTATCACGGGATGTGGAAGCCAGAAACTCAACATTTCAACGACTTTGGCCTTTTTATTTCCATGGTTCTACACCTGCACTTCCCTTCCCGCAGTGCCGAATGCGGAAGTTGGAAACTCAATGTTTCCAAAAATTAGACTCTCTTCTTTTCGTAGTTCCACACCCGCACTTCTTTTTTGAACCATCAATTTGTTTTGGCAGATCACTTCGCAGCCGTTGGATCACGGTTTTATGCGGAACTTCTATCTTGTTCGCTTTCCTTGTGGATCTACTATCGACCGTCGATCTTCTTGCGATTCTCAGCCATCTGATTTTGAATATTTTCTAATCTACAATCTCGCCTCTTATCTTATGCAGAACCGATCCTCATCCTTTAGATCTTGTGTGGGAATGCTTCCTGACCATCAATCTTTCAGGTAGCGAAAACCCATATTGTTCTAGACATCTTTCCGCACTTCAACTCTTCAGCACCGTCAATATTTTTCAGCTTATCTCTCGATCGTTGATCTACGATATGATGAAGGTTGTGGATCCTCACTTTACTTTGTTTTATCACTTCACCGTTTTTAATCTTGACATGCAAATTAACAATTTTCTTGGCTTTGGCAGGTTTACGATTCTCACGTGTGAGAGCCAAGCGAGAATCTGATTTCATGGTTGGGTATCCAATTCACCAGGAAACATGCCTACTTCTTCTGATGAAATTATCATCACACGGATAAACCTTGGTGGACATTTCAAAATGCCTCTTCCAACCCTGTGAATTTGACACTTGTTCAAATTTCTATCTTTAGTACCTAAAGTACATTTTCTTCATTTTGGCAGACTGGTATTTTCCTTATCTGATCACCATAAGGAAAACTAAGAGCAAGGATAGAAATTCATTTCAATAGTGAACAAGGCCATATCACCTTTAAATCTTACTGAAAAACACAAAGCTTGTGGCAGGAATTTGAAAATAGTCTTCCAGCCTTTTTTATGACACTTGAGAAATTTCTTAGTCTGATCCAATCTTCCTAAAACATTGTTTTGGAAGGTCCATAAATTATTCCTCGGCTTCTTCCAAGACAATCTGAATACATGGTCAGATAGAGAAAACACAAGTCTACAAGACCTCTATGTGTTGTAGTCATTTACTCTAACACATAATTTATGGCGAGCATCCTCTTGAGACTACTTAGTCAATTTTATCTCCACTGGTGTATAACCATGTTTTGGTAGGCCCGTATCTTTCTCCTCGGAGATCTTTTAAGTCAAACCGAGACCTTTAATAGATAACCATTATAACCAGGTATAGCCTACCATGGTAATTCTTTCTACCTCATCATCTATGCCATTCCATCCCTTGTCATCATATCTTCCTTTTCATCATTCATGCCAAGTCATCACTACCTTTGTCTTTTCGTTGACTTATACTGAGTTCACATTTTTTCTTTCCTTTGTCTTTCACCGAGTTCACTCTGTCATCATGTCCTTTTCTTATCATTTTTCATTCATGAACTACTTTGTCATCAATGACAACTATAATCCATATTGCCAACAATTTGAATCCTTTATGAGTGATTAGAATCCCTAACTCTAGACTGACTCTAGACATGTCTAGACTAGGAATAATCACCACTGAAGGCTCACTAGTGCAACTCTAGACAACTAAAATAGCTAACAATTAGTTAACTAACCAAGGTAGGTGAGAAAAGGCACCCATCTCCTTAAATCATGCAAAATATTTGCTAGGATAACTAAAAGTGAACTGAATGTGGCCCATTGTAGCATCACTCAACAATAACTAGGGTGAACTGATGGTGCGACTCCCTTAACTTAGAGTGGTCTCTTAAAATATAGGGATTGGTCTCTGGATATCCTATATTGATGAAAGAGGGCGCATAAAGTGGATAATGGGCCCCAGATAATATATGCATACACTGATGAAAGTGATAATGACATCCTACGCTAGTAAAATGAAAAAAAATGACTATGGTGGACAAGAGAGGATTACAATAATCCTAACAAATATTGGGCAAAGATACATCCGGCGAAACAATAATCTATGTAAGGAACAACCTACCCTTCGGGATCTTCTAACGAAGCCTCAATTTTTTTCTTTTCTTTATAACAATGAAATTTTGTTAAATGTGTTTGAAAAAGTTGATACAGACAAACTGAAAGAAGGCTTATTCTAGAAATACCAAGATGGGTTGGTTAGCTATTGGTTCTACAATTTAATTTACTTTGATTAGTACAATGGAAAGATGGGTTAAGTAGCCCTTAGATAAATGTTGAAAATATATATTTTTATAGGACATAAGTATATTTTGTTTCAACGGACATGGTCATATTATTTTCTTGGATGAAATCATTTGTTTTTTCAGTGTCAAAAGATATTTTATGTTCTCTCAACCCTCTTGATTTCTTCTTTCTTTCCTTCTCAGTGTCTCTTCCACTCGTCATATTCGTTTTAATATGTCAATGTTTTGATAGAAACATGAAACCCACAATAGATAAAAATTTCAAAAGAATATTTACAGGAAATTCCCTGTCTTATGTATGGAAATTCATCTCGAGATTTATAGTATATATAACTATTTATATGTCTCTACGATTTAACAATTTTTTTTCCAGGGTGATTCGAATGTATTGAAATGCTTCTCCGGAGTCATAATAAATAGGACTACCTATCACTGTCTATTTAACATTTTTTTGTGTGTGGTTCAGATGTATGGAAATGCATCTCAAGAGTGGAAGTAAAAGTGACTATTTATCGCATATCTTTCAAATTCTTTCAATGATGCTCTCCCCTTTTGTTTTGTTGATTTTGGATTTCAAACAAATGTCTAGCCATCTAAGGAGCTAACTATTACTATTATTTATATATATTTGTAAACCTCATATATATATATATTTAAAGTAAAGATTTGAAATTGGATGTCACACATCCAATATTATCGTAGATCGAAGAGTGGGAAAACTTTAGACTAATTGAGGGCTTTCATAGCTTTTGGCTTCCTTTTATAGAAATGCAATAAAAATGTGTAACACATCCAATATCGCAGATCGAGGAGTGGCAAAACTTGATACTAAACGAGGGATTTCATAGTTTGTGGTTTCCTTCTAGAGAAATGCAATAAAAAGGTTCATCGAACCCAATATATCACGATCTATTTAAGATCTTAATGGGTTCATTGGTGTCACGTGATGGTCAAATGGCCAAAATATTTCCTCATGTCCTTATCCATATAATATTTAAGCAATTTAAGTACCTCACGGTTTAATTCTCATCTTGTGTCGAGTGGAGAGGCCTTAGCTTAAATTTGTGAACATGGGAAGTTTTGGGCTACATATTATGGAAATTCAGTAGTAGATTTCATTTTTTGTGCTTCCATTTATCATTTTTTTCTACTATTTTAATTTTTGAATTTTTAATTCTGTCTTCAAATATTGATCACTTAATATCATGTTTTTATGTTCAGAAGTTCTTAGATACGTTGATTTTGTTGATACTCTTTATAACAAAGAGTCATGTATAGGTAAGCAGGTATTCAAAGGCACATACATTTTCCCAACTGTATGGATCTTACAATATCATTGCATTCATGGCAAAAAAGGTATCATAAGAAACCACTTATTGTGAGTGGTTTAGGTGTAGATGAAGAAGTTATTCCTAGTGGAGTTTTTGGTGGCATTCAATGATTAGCCTCTTATTTGGGTGCTTCATATTAGTCATTATTAGTAAGAACAAATTATTTGTATCATGTTATGTTTATGAGCTACTAGCTTTATTTCTCAATTATAATTAGTGGGATTTGCATTCTTCTTGTATGTTCAATTTCCTCATGACGAGGCCTACTAGGTTTAGATGCCCTCCTTTTCCTAGATTTCCCATATCGGAATTTAGATAGGAAAAGTGAACATAAATAAGGTTACATGCAAAGGTTCATAATGGGAAAAACATAGAAGTTTACATTACAAGCAAGGAAATATGTCCTCTCACTTCCATGAAGACTGTAAAGTAGTTCGAATCCCCTTCAGAGCCAACCCACTATTTTATACTAAAGACAAAGTGTAATAACCCTTCATTAATGAGATATGTGTGAAGTCTTTTGGAAACGACTTGCACATCCACTTGTTTATTCCTCCAAGTTGGAAAGAGTTTTACAAGGGAAAGGTCTAATAATGAAATTTATTCTAATTTACTAGAAAAATAATCTGAGGGAGCGGATTTTTTGGGAATATTTTCCCCATGTCTCTACTTCCCTTTTTGAGAAATTAAGGTCTCCCACAAGTATGAATTTTTCTATGAGATGAAAGCCTGCTTCAAATAGATTACTACAAAATTCCATTTTGTGGGTGTGTGGACCATAGATGTTAATAATTGTAAACTCAAAACCCATATCATAAGAAGACATAACTACTCCTAATCCAGAAGATATTCCCCAACATGTAGAACAAGATAGTGTCTTGCTCTTCCATTCCAATATAAGGCCACTGGTCAGAGTTACCTTGTGCATATAGACTAATGAATTCCCATCTTGGCAACATGGACTCTATATATTTCACTATAGTTCCCCAAATAGATGTAGTTCCTTGTAAGAGTAGTATGCTGAGGGTTATGGATAATAATCATCATCTAAAGGGCCAAATTTTTTTAGGGATTCCATATCGCTTTAATGTTGAGAGAGATGCACAACATTAAATAATGCCCATGGAGGAGGTGCATGCTCAAGTCCCCTTGATGGTTTTTTGTCTACCAACTCTAATATCCAATATAGCTTGGGATCTAGAAGATACCATAATTGACCTTCTTCCCCTCAATGTATCAGGTACCCAAGAAGAGTGTTTGTATGAACCTTTCCCATTCCCACCATCAGAGATAGTCTTTGAGGTAGATCGGTGCCTATAGTGATATCTCGATATTACTTAAATATTTTTATTAATAGCCTTAACCTTTAAATTCTAGATAGAGGATGGGTAACTATTAGAAACTTGAAAAGAAGACCGCACATTAAGTAGAATTCTTATGCTATTAATGGAATGGGATCATTGTAGGATACTATGGCACATTAAGTAGAGAGAATGTTGATATGCATGATATTCAATCATTATTCTGCAAATGGTTATATTATAATATTAATGAAATTGGTTCATTGAAGGGAATTATGGCCCATTAAGTAAATAGATTGCTGATATACATGAGATACCATGCTATATGGAAGGATCAATAAATACATAAAGACAAACCGGATGTAGAATATCATTGTATAATCTATTATGTCTTTTCATAACCACATTATACCCAATACTAAGGTAATTAATAACAACATTTTACTGCATTAACTAGTACACTAATTACTCATCCAAACCAAAAAATCATGATTATAAAACTCATTAGTATCAATTACCCATCACAAAAATTACTCATCACCAAAAAGTAACGATTATATATATATTATTCATCCAAACCATCCAACAATGCTTCTCCAAATTCAAGTATTTTGTCATGCAGTGCAAGCAATGTGGAATTGACAAGAAGAATGAGTAGTTGTTTCTCTCTGTTATGAGCAATATTGGCTCTAAATATTCAGTATTTGTGGCCACCTTCCACTCTAGAAGACTTCCAATCCCAAACTGGCAAATTCTCTCACTTGATGCATTCATTGAATCCCTCAAGAACAACATAAGTTGATTTATATGAGAATTCTTGAATCAAGTTCTTCTGGTTCAGGAGACCAAGAATAAGCATGAAAAAGGGAATCATAAAGGGAAGGACTATAAGTACACAGAAAAAAAAAAAAAACAAAGGAGAAGAAAAATCCTTCAGATGGAGCCTCTAGTTATAGAAAGGATAAGCAAAAGAGGTTTGAAAAGACCAAATGTTCATATTGAAAAAGAGGAAACCATCTAGAGAACCTATGTATGAAGAAAGCAATAGATCGAATGTCAAAAAAATTTGAGTAGAATAATATTTCCTTCCTAGAAGGTGCAATGAAGACATATTAGGGAATCAAGATTGAAGATCATGAGAGATGCCATGCACTAAAGGCTGGATTCTCACAATCATATTCCTTCCTCATTGATTCAAGATCCTCCAACCACATGGTTTCCTCTAAAGAATCATTTCCTTCTCTAGATCTCACTAGTGGTCCTAGCATATAAATTGGAGATGACTCTGAAATACCAATTGTTCGGAAGGTTTCAATTAAATTTGAGCATGGAGTGTTTAATAATGTCCTATATGTTCCTTCCATGGAAGCAAATCTAATGTCTGTATATCATATGACCCATACCGGTTCACCAAAGCGAGTTGTATTTCAACCTGACACAGTTGAGATATCATACATCTCTATTAGAAAGATTATAGCAAAAGGAGCTACAAACCATGCCTTCAAGGCATATGATTTCTCACATTTTTTTCCATACTCACATCAAAGTTCCCTATTGACTCATCTAATGAAACAAGCATAATCGGACATGACAGATTCGTTCATCTGAATTTCAAATACGTCTAGAAACTTTACAATGAAGAAATGGTTGAGGAATTGCCTCTTATCAAGTCCTCTCAAGGTGTTTGCAATTGATTCTTGGTAGGTAAGCATCCAAAGTGAAGGTATGACATTGGGAATTTCAGAATAGTTTCCTCTACACTTGATTTGATACACAGAGATGTCTCCGAACCAATTCCTACAACATCTATGAATGGATATAGATACTTTCTGACCTTCATTGATGACTACTCCATGTATTGTTGGATATACTTTCTTAAGAAGAAGTCTGAGGTGTTTAAGACTTTCAAATTTTCCAAAGCCTTAGTTGAGAACACTCTTGGGAAGAAGATCAAAGCACTCAGATTAGACAATGGAGAAGAGTACATCAAAAGAGAGTTTCAGCCGTTGTGTGCTTCATAAGGTATTCATATGCAAAATTCAGTCCCATACAGACCACAACAAAATGGTGTAGTTGAGAGGAAGAACTGATCATTAAAATATATGGCTACCTACCTTCTTGAAGCAATAAATATTCCACCATATATGTGGGATGAAGCAGTGAAATGTGCTTCGTACATACAGAACATAGTACCTCACAAATTAGTGGTTGGGGTCACTCAATTGGAAGCACTGATGGGACATAAGCCTAATGTCTCTGATTTGATGGTTTTTGGCTCCATAACATGGGCCAAAATTCCATATGAAAAGAAGAAATCTTCCCAACCTCAAAGTAGTGAATGCATTCTATTGGGATATAAAGATGATGCAAAATATTACAAGTTGATGGATATTGCAACCATAAGATGCTTCATAGACATGAGTGTCCAATTCAATGAAGATCCATTATATGATGTACAATCAGCTAAAGAGGAAGGTATAAATTCTCAATATATTCCATTTGCATATGATGATATTTCTACTGATGTTTCAAATTTAGAGTCTAAAGATGAGGACCAAGAGGAACCATATCTTGATATTGAGAATGAAGATCAAGAAAATCTAGATCTAGGTATAGCACCTACTCCTAATCCAATGCCTAAATGGGCTCAAAATGACATTGAAGTTATTGGGGATCCATCTCACAGAAGGGGAACCCGATCCCAATTTTAAGATGAGAGCCTTGCACTTTGTCATACAGATCCACTTCTCCTAGAGAGGTGCTACATGATATTGGGGTCTGATCCACAGTACTACAAAGAGGCTTTCCATGATCCAAGGTGGTAGGAATCCATGGATGATTAATATGATTTGTTATAGAAAAACAAGACATGGGATCTTGTCTCCTTACTTCCAAGGAGAAAGCTTGTCTAGTGAAAATGGATCTACAAAACCAAACTAGCATAAGCTACTACCAAGTACAAGGATTTATTAGTTGCAAAGGGGTATTCACAAGTTCATGATACCATGTAAGGTTTGTCGTTACACCAAAACTTGCAGATGTTGGTAAAAATTTGAAACCAAGCACAAGGCCCTATTATCAGGAGTGACAATTAGTCCATATTTTTATATTCCCACAAGTGCGACGCTTGTACCGATACTCCAACAACCCCCCCCACCTCCGACGTAGTTTGGAGGAATTGAAACTGATACCTCAACTCTAATGTTATGTAAAAACATCAATATCCACAACATATTCAATCTATATTGAACCTCACAGTCAGAGAATAATGAAAGAGGTTGATTTTACAGTGAAAAATTCATAAACATTCACAGTGAAATTAATGAGACAAGAGAGATAAATTTTACAATAATAATTGGACACAATGGTCATTAAAATGTATGAAATACATCCATGATACAACAGAGGAAATTCGAATCCTCTAGGAGTGATTAGAATCCCTGACTCCAGACTGACTCTAGACATGACTAACCTAGGAATAATCACCACTGAAGGATCACTAAAGCAACTCTAGACAACTGAAATAGCTGACAGTTAGTTAATTGACCAAGGTAGGTGATAAAAGGATCCCATCTCCTTAAATCACGCAAATTAATATGTGCTAGGATAACTAAAAGTGAACTGAATGTGGCCCATTGCAGCATCACTCAACACTAACTAGGTTGAATTGATGGCGGGACTCGCGTAACTTAGAGTGGTCTCCTAAAATATAGGGATTAGTCTCTGGAGCTCCTAGATTGATGAAAGAGGGCACATCAAGTTGCTAATGGGCCCAAGATAATATATCCATACACTAATGAAAGCGATAATGACATCTTACGCTAGTAAAATGAAAAAATAGACTATGGTGGACAAGGGAGGATTACAATAATCCTAACAAATATTCAAGTAGAGATACATCTAGCGAAACAATAATCTATGTAGGAACGACCTACCCTTCGGGATCTTCTAACGAAGCCTCAATTTTTTGCTTTTCTTTATAACAATGAAATTTTGCTAAATGTGTTTGAAAAAGTTGATACAGACAGACTGAAAGAAGGCTTATTCTAGACATACTCAGATGGGTCAGGTAGCTATTGGTTGTGCAATTTAATTTACAATGATTAGAACAATAGAAATATGGGTCGAGTAGCCCTTAAATAAATGTTGAAAATATATTTTTTACAGGACACAAGTATATTTTATTTCAATGGACACAGTCATATATTATTTTATTGGATGAAATCATTTGTTTTTTCAGTGCCAAAAGATATTTTATTTTCTCTCAACCCTCTAGATTTCTTCTTTCTTTCCTTCTCAGTGTTTCTTCCACTGGTCATATTCATTTTGAATATGTCAATGTTTTGATAGAATCATGAAACCCGCAACAGATAAAATTTTCAAAAGAATATTTAAAGGAAATTCCCTATGTCTTATATATGGCAATGCATCTCGAGATTTATAGTATATATAACTATTTATGTGTCTCTACAATTTAACATTTTTTTTTTCTAGGATGATTCAAATGTATCGAAATGCTTCTCTAGAGTTGTGATAAATATGACTACCCGCCACTCTCTATTTATGGCAAATTTCTTTTTCTTTGGTGGTTCAGATGTATGGAAATGCATCTTAAGAGTGGTAGTAAACATGGCTATTTATCATGTATTTTGCAAATTCTTTCAATGATGCTCTCCCCTTTAGTTTTGTTGATTTTGGATTTCAAATAAATGTCTATCCATCTAAGGAACTGTTACTATTATTTATATGTATTTTTATACCTCATATATTATTTTTTTTAAGAAGTAAAGATTTGAAATTGGATGCCACACATCCAATATTATCGTTGATCGAAGAGTGGGAAACCTTTAGAATAATTGAGGGCTTTCATAGCCTGTGGCTTCCTCTTAGAAAATTGCAATAAAAATGTGTCACACATCCAATATCGCAGATCGAAGAGTGGAAAAACTTGATACTAAATGAGCGATTTCATCGAGCCCGATATATCATGATGTATTTAAGATCTTTATGGGTTCATTGGTGTTAGGTTCGATGTCCAAATGGCCAAAATATTTCCTCATGTCCTTATCCATATAATATTTAAGTGATTTAAGAACCTCACAGTTTAATGCTCATCTTGTGTCGGGTGGAGCAGCCTTAGCTTAAATTTGTGAACATGGGAAGTTTTGGGCTAGATATTATAGAAATTCAATTCCAGCTTTAATTTTTTCCGCTTCCCTTAACCATTTATCATTTTTTCTATTACTTTAATGTTTGAATTTTTTAATTTGGTCTTCAAATATTGATCACTTAATATCATGTTTTTTTCTTTAAAAGTTCTTATATACGTTGATTTTGTTGATACTCTTTATAACAAAGAGTCATGTAGAGCTAAGCAGGTATTCAAAGGTACATACATTTTTCCAACTGTATGGATCTTACAATATCATTGCATTTACATGTAAAAGGTATCATAAGAAACCACTTAGTGTGAGAGGTCTAGGTGCAGTGTGAGAGGTGAGAGGTCTAGGTGCAGAGCAAGAAGTTATTCCTAGTGGAGTTTTTGGTGGAATTCAATGATTAGCTTCCTATTTGGGTGCTTCGTCTTAGTTATTATTTGTAAGAACGAATGATGTGTATCATGTTATATTTATGAGCTATTGGCTGTATTTCTCAATTATAATTAGAGTGGGATTTGTATTCTTCTTGTAAGTTCAATTTCCTCATGATGAGGCCTACTTGGTTTAGATGCCCTCTTTTTCCTAGCTTTCCCACCTTGGAATCTAGATCTAGGAAAAGTGAACATAAATAAGCTTACATGCAAAGGTTCATAATGGGAAAAACAAAGAAGTTGCCATTACAAGCAAGGAAATATGTAACTAGTAATATTTGCATTAGCATAAAGCAAATTTTTGTAAGATCTAGTCAAGGTGAAGGAGTCTGGTCAAATTTTGTTTCATTTGAGCATTGTTCCCTTAAGTGTGGAAAATGAAAGTATGAATAATCATATTAAGACATGGTTAAGAAAATTCCAAACTTTAGTTGTGAAACTCTGGTGCTAGTTTGTTTTATTTATTTAAACTTTTATTTAGTCTAACTTTAGAAGTAAGGAAACTTGCTTGTATTATAACAAGGGATACCACCAAGGGTATTCTGAGATAGATCAGATAAAAAGAGCTATGATTAACATGTCTTCCTAACCTTGTTAATTGTTGCAATATTTCTACAAATATTACTTACTAATGTTGAATCAATTCCTCACTTTTGGTGGCCTTTAAGGATTTGAATTGGGAGACGGATCAAATCTACAAAATACGAGTGCTTGAAATGGTATACCTACTTTTCCCGGCATCAAGTCATTTTGGAATAGTAGTGAGTTAATGTTTGTAAAAAATTGTGATTTATTTTTAGTGTGAACTTTGATTCTATTTAAGGGTGCCGACTCAAAGGAAGAGCACATGCCTTATAGGAAAGAGGTTGCTGGTTCGATTCCTCCGTGCCCTATCTACATAAATCAATGACTAATTATATAACCAATTAACAACAATCAATGACTAATTAAATAAGTTAACAACAACCAATAACTAAATAAATGAATAACTATACTACCAAACAACAATAATTAATGACCAAATAGCAACAATCAATGACCAAATAAATGACCGAGTATATGAGCAACACATGAATCAATTCAACCAATTTATGACCAAGTGATAAATGACCATTTAAATTGGTTGGGTGATATGTGACTTCTAATTTATGATCAGTGGTCATGTGACAAAATTTAGTCATGTATCACCCATTTTTAGTCATTTTTTAGTCACTTATCACCTGTTTTGTACTTATGACAACATTCCACCATGCAATACAAGAAACAATAGACACATATTTATCTTTTCAATAAATTTAATCATAAATAAATAATAAGAGAAATCCAATACAACAAAATCAATACCTCGGCGTAATGCCCATGGTGTAGACCAATTTATTAATTTCCCTCTGCACCGCTGCACGAAATCCTGGTCAAACAATATATCCTTGGCTGATGCCCTCACCAAAACCATGTTGTTACTTCTTACCCAATATTTTGGTCTAAATTGATGATGATCTATCAAACTTTGTTGTTACTTCTTGCATGATTTTACCTAGATGGGGCTTTTTGTCGGAATCTGATGTTTTTAATTTTGCAAAATCTAATTTTAATTGTGTTTTAATGGTGAATTTGATGATACAAACAAATTCAACACCGTTAAAAACCCCTAGGGCACCCTAAATATCATATTTTGACAATTGTAGCCAAAACTTTAAAACTTTATGCTTGTTTTTTTCAAATTTGTGTCGTTTTTAAATTGGTTGAAAATTTTAGATTTAAAAAATGTTAAATAAGGATAGACATTACAAACTAAAATTAAATTGGTACTTTTAGAAAAGGGTAAATGAAAGATAAAAAAATTTAATGTTAAAAAATGCATGTTTGAAATGTTAACACTCTAAATTATCTTTAAGAAATCTTTCTATATAGTGCCTAAAAATAATTTTTGGAATAGATTAGAAGAGCTAAAGGTTTCTTTCGAGTTGAGAGTTGTGAACATATTTAATTGTATGAGATTGTCACTGTCAAATTTAAGGGAAATGACCAATGGCTGAAAAATATTAATTTTAATATTGGATTTAAGCAAGGTTTCCCCCTCTTCCCTACCCTTTTAAGCATATACATCGATAAGCTCGAAAGTTGTTTAGAAGAAGTAGGTTTCAGTGGCATAACCTTAGCTAGAATAGTCATCATCCTCATTCTCTATGCTGATGATATTGTTCTTATGGTAAGGTGTCCATTTGATCTTGATAAGCAATGATTCTCAAGGATTTCTGCTCTAATATGGGTATGACTGTAAACACCAAAAAAAAAAGTTACGATTATCAAGTCCAAGAAGGTCGCTTGTATGCTACTTTTGTATATGAAAATAGCAACTTGTAGAAAGTGTCTTCTTACAAATATCTAACTTCTAATTTATGTGACTTCTAATTTATTATCAGTGGTCACGTGACCAAATTTAGTCATGTATCACCCATTTTTAGTCATTTCTTAGTCACTTATCACCTGTTTTGTACTTGTGACAACATTCCACCATGCAATACAAGAAACAATAGACACATATTTATATTTTCAATAAATTTAATCATAAATAAATAATAAGAGAAATCCATTACAACAAAATCAATACCTCGGCGTAATGCCCACGGTGTAGACCAATTTATCAATTTCCCTTTGCACCGCTACACGAAATCGTGGTCAAACAATATATCCTTTGATGACGCCCTCACCAAAACCATGTCATTACTTCTTGCACAATATTTTGGTCTAAATTGATGAGGAGCTATCGAACTTTGTTGTTACTTCTTGCATGATTTTAAATGGATGGGGCTTTTTGTCGGAATCTGATGTTTTTAATTTTGCAAAATCTAATTTTAATTGTGTTTTAATGGTGAATTTGATGATACAAACAAATTCAACACCGTAAAAAACCCCTAGGGCACCCTAAATCTCATATTTTGACAATTGTAGCCAAAACTTTTAAAAATTTATGCTTGTTTTTTTCAAATTCGTGTCGTTTTTAAATTGTTTGAAAAATTTAGATTTAAAAAATGTCAAATAAGGATAGACATTACAAACTAAAATTAAATTGGTAATTTTAGAAAAGGGTAAATGAAAGATAAAAAATATTAATGTTAAAAAATGCATGTTTTAAATGTTAACACTATAAATTATCTTTAAGAAATCTTTCTATATAGTGCCTAAAAATAATTTTTGGAATAGATTAGAAGAGCTAAAGGTTTCTTTCAAGTTGAGAGTTGTGAACATATTTAATTGTATGAGATTGTCTCTATCAAATTTAAGGGAAATGACCAATGGTTGAAAGATATTAATTTTAATATTGGATTTAAGCAAGGTTTCCCCCTCTTCCCTACCCTTTTAAGCGTATACATCGATAAGCTCGAAAGTCGTTTAGAAGAAGTAGGTTTCACTGGCACAACCCTAGCTAGAATAGTCATCATCCTCATTCTCTATGCTAATGATATTGTTCTTATGGTAAGGTGTCAATTTGATCTTGATAAGCAATGATTCTCAAGGATTTCTGCTCTAATATGGGTATGACTGTAAACACCAACAAAACAAAAGTTATGATTATCAAGTCCAAGAAGGTCACTTGTATGCTAGTTTTGTATATGAAAATAGCAACTTTTAGAAAGTGTCTTCTTACAAATATCTTGGAACTGATATTCATCACAAACTTAACTAGAACTATAGTATTAAGAAAAGGATTAATTGAGGGTGGAAATCTTATTTTTTGTCTTGAAAACAATTGTAAATTAGAAAACCTTGTGCCGTGACATAAAAATAAGTTCCTTTTTGAAACTCTTTCACTCTCATTATCATATATTTACAATTGTGAAGTCTATGGTTTCTCTAGAGAACCCTAGAGAAAGATTAAGCAAATCCAAAATTTTTGCATAACGTATAACCTCAAGAGGATGGTATAAATATGCCATGGCTTAGGGAAACCATTGGGAATTGAAAAAAATGTCACTTTGCATATATCAATAACATCAAAAATATTATCACTTTTAAATTTAAAGAGAAAATGTGGGGTGAGAAAGAATTAGAGGTTAAAAGAAAATTACGAGACTATAAGGAGGTCATTAACCCTAATATGGAAGATCAATAATCTCTCTATTTTAACTAGTTCGAAGAAGAAAATTAATATTGCCAAGATAAAAATGAACTCTCACGGGCTTCATAGTGAAACACGACACTCGACAATTTCTAAAACACTATGGGTGGAAAGGATTTTATCTCCATGAGACTATGAGCATTGAGGGTGAAAGTCACTTTCTCTTAGAGTGTCTTGTGTACACCCACATTAGATAGCAATTTCATAATTGTTTCTATAGTACAAACCTCCCTAACCTTCTAACATAGCAAAACTATGTCTACCTAGAAACTTTTCTTTATAATCTTTTTGAACATATGAATAAAATTTTACATCAATCCAAGTAAATTTTCTCTATCTCATAAGCCAAAGTGGCTTGAGTGGGCATTAGCCACAACCACCATCATTATCATAAGTATAAATGATTGTTATGCAAATAATATACTCTAAGAGTGGACATTAACAACGACCACCACCATTATCATAATTATAAATTATTGTTATACAAATAATATACTCTAAGCTTTTTAGTAGAAATAAGTACATAATTGTGAATATCAAATTCTAATCTTAATATGGAATTTAATTTTGAGTTGTCAAATTTTAATGGAATTCTATTTTGATTTTGATTTGTCAAAAAGTGGATCTAGAATTCTATTTTGATTTTGATTTGTCAAAAATTAGATCTATGGGGTGCTTGGTGCTGGGGTGCTTGGTGCTTGATAGATTTGGTTAAGATTGGTTTATGTTGGTCATAAAGCATATTAACAAATTAATAAATTTGTTATCATTTATTTATCTACAATTTAAACATGATTTATTAAGTAAATCACAATGAGCATTATTTCTAGTAAAAAAAATCCATTATAAATTAGTTTTAATTATGATAGTGATGATGGTTACTTAAGGTAAAGAAAAATATTTCTAATAATAAAATATATTTCCTTTGAATATTCAAACTTTTAAATTAAAAATTTAATCATCAATATTATACAAATAATAACAAAGTTTATAAATTTTATAAAAATTCTAAATCAATTTAACAAATATTTTAAAAATATTATCTGCAATAAAATATGTCTATACATAATAATAGACAATTTATTAATTTAAATTACAAATTTCAAACTAAAAAATAATTGATATACATGAGTCCACGTGTATTGTAAGCTATATCATTAATCAATATAACTTATTAGATAATTCAAACCAAATGTTTTATCTTAATCATCTTAATAAAAGCAAACAATATAACTCATTAGTTAATTCAAACTAAAAAATTTCATTCAATCTTAATCAAAGCAAAGCAAAACACAAAGCAATGAAAGAGCCAACCACAACTCCTATCATAAACAATATTATTTATTAATAATATAGCTTACTAACTATTCAAACTAAAAATTTTCATCCGATCTTTAATCATACTCATGAAAACCAGAACACAAAGGCAACGAAGAGGTGAGAAGTCATTTTATTAAAAGCAAAGCAGAACACACAGTGACGAAAGAGCCAACCGCACTGATACTGATACTGATACTAGAAAAACAAGGCAAGCAACACTTGAGACGTTATATCACCGTCTACACAGTACACTACACTAGGCTACAGACTTCTCTTTTCCTGTTCGTTTCCATTGCTGACAATGGTTCAAGCTAATGATCAGTGGCACTCGTAGAGTGTAATATTGAAGCGGAGACGAAAATAAGCTTCTCCCTGGAACGTATCGGTGGTGAGGGTGGTGACTCCTCTTGTCATCAAGAAATCACCGGTGCCTCCTACAACTGACATTTCTCTGACATCAACATTTGCTGGGTCGGCCCCAGCCATTGTGATAGTGCCTTTCTCATCTTTAGAATCGAGCACAATCGTGAATGAAAACCAGGCGCCGAAGATGTTCTTCATGTCATAGAAATAGAATCCTTGAGCTCGGGCCACTGGAGGGGAGTGTAGATTATTGTCGAGTGTGAGAGGATCGTCGAACACCACCATTTGTCCGAAGCGGCGATTATGGTTGCTAGCGAGAGCGGTAAGGTTGTCCCCTTTGGGAGCCGCCACAAGCGCAGATGTTGCATTGTGATCGTTAGAGCCATTGTAAAGGATATCATGATAATAGAATACCAGATTCCTGCAAGGTTTTAAAGGAACCCTACGATTCCTTGAACTCCTCCTTTTATTGCAGCCTGCATCTGTCATCTCCAGCAAAACAGCAGTCAACACAAGAATCCCTAGAAAATGCACCTTCATGCTTTCCTTTCTGGGTAAGCTGAGAGCAATATAAGTAAGACAAGAATGATTGAACAGAGCCAGAGACAGAGACCAGAGTATAAGATAAATGCTCAAGGAAGATTAGTAAAGCTATCAAAGTCACAACGTAATTTATAGCGTGTGACCAAATGCAATTCTATTTTAAAGCATTACTTTATTTGCTTGCTTAGGAGCTATCAGCAACTCACCAGTGCATTTTCATGAATTCTTCCAACTATTTGATCTTTATAAACAAGTTGAATAAAATAGTATTTACAGACATTGTTTAAACAGGGAAGACTAATCCGTTTTTTGGCTGGTCATGCATGTACCGTAGCTTTTCGTAGTGGAATGTGATGTGTTAGGGTGATCAATTTTTTTATCTGGCTGATCCAATACGTTTGATAGCTTTTCGTAGTGGAAAGTTCGTTAGATAGCTTTTCGCCGTGGAAAGTTCGTTAGATCATGAGTGTAGATTTGTTAGAGCAGAGAGTAATGCAAGTTGCTTCTCAGCAGAGCGCAGAAGGTGGGTGCTGATCGTAGTGGGCTCTGAAGACAAAAGTGGAAATATTTGTTTATGCTTTTGAAAAATCTAAAACGATTTTCAAACTCATACGTTGGCACGCAATTTCACATTTTTAACCTTACGCTCACATGGCATCTTATAAGCTGAATCACTTGAGAGCCATCTCTCGCAGTAGACCGTGAATGTTTTATTTGCCTATACAGGGCAAACCATCACCATACCTTCTATATAATCGGTACATGCTACACAGTAGCACAACTAGTTATTAGAAATTTTATCAGGGGTCGTTTGACCATGTGGGAATTGTTATCTAAGTTGCCGAGGGTAGTTAGCAAAACCCTCCGTAGTTGATCCAAGTTTTTCTTTAATTTTTGTTGACATCGCTTGTTGGGAACCATATAATTATTGACTTAATGTCAAAATTTAAAGTTCTTTATCATTTAAATTTGCTTTTTAAGTTTAATTTAAATGATGGGGGAAAATGAAATCACCTTTACATGTTTTTGGTGGTATAAACTTTTCATGGTATTCATGAGTTTGCAAACGGTTCCAAGTAACCTTTTCTCTATGGAATCAACAATATAGTTGTTTGTAACTCATTTCAACATATTCTTTTTGTGGTATTGGTTATGTTGATATAGCTCTTAGATAAGCTTTTAAGGGGTTTCTATCATCCATGACCCATAATAAGAACTTGACTTTTAAATGCATGTAGTCAAGACCTTAACCTAATCAATGTGCAAAACATAGACCAACATGACTATTGTCAATAGCTAAGTCTTCCTTTATTTTGATAAGAATGAGAAGCTTAAGGGTAAGCATGATGATCTTGAAGATTTCCTAGGTGAAGGCTCTAACAAAGGTAAGTAAGTCGATTCAAATAGTCGAGAACCTCACCTAATCAATGGGACAAATGTAGACCAACATGACTATGCTTAATAGCAAACTATCACTTTGTTTTGATGAGAATGTGAAGCTTAAGGGTAAGCATGATGATCTTGAAGATTTCCTAGGTGAAGGCTCTACCAAAGGTAAGTAAGTTGATGAGGAAGTCAAGGGTGATGACTATTGTATTGGAAACTCCTTTCATGACCATGCCCCCATATGCTACCTAACTTACCTAAAATTGATTTGAATAATAAGTTTGATGGGTCAAATCTAATAAGGTGGGTTGACCTAATGGAACACTACTTTTCCCTTTATGTTATAGAGGATTATGTAAGAAACAACAAACCTGACTTATATATCTAGATTGGTAACATTCAAAGTGGTGGAGATGTTATATGATTCCTCTCCAAGATCCATTGCAAGGAAGTAGTTTGTGAAATACATGTTTGTCCACTTTATCTAAGATACTGATTTTGCACACCAATTTAGTAAGTTGCATCAAATATCCACCATGGAAGAATATATTGATGCCTTTAAGCATTTGGAAATCAGAACACAAAAATTAGCAAACTTTTTATAGCATATGAAGGAGGAAATAAAATACCAAGTTGAGATGAATTGGCCTGCTGCCTAATTAGAAGCTCTTAGTGCACTTGCCACACCCAGCTTGTGCCATATTACCAATTCAAATTCCCAAAATTGGTTCCATGCCCACACCAAAATATTGTGTTCCCTTCACAAGCTTCTCCACCCTTCAAGATCCACAAGTTGACATGATTCAAAATGATGGAACATCATCTCAACTTTCTCTACTACAACTGGGATGAAAGTATTTCACAGGGCATAATGCAAATATCATAATTTATTTATGTTCATATTTGAGTACATTAATAATGATGAAGTTGATGATGTGACTCTAGTGGAAATCACAACCCCACAAAGTACACTCCTATTCTTGAATAGCTAGGTGAAGAACTCCACATATCCCTCCATGCCTCAACCAATATTTAAACTCCCTAGATCTGTTAAAGTTGGTCATGTATATCAAGCATATGAAGGTCATCATCTTAATAGATAGTGGTAGCACCAACAATTTAATTCATCACTACAGCACCCAAGGAATGCACTATTATATCCATTATGTCAACAATTTCAAAATAATGATCATAAATGGGGGATCCATGAAATGTGGTAATGATTATGAAAATCTGAAACTTCAAATGGAGGTAGACATTCAATATTTCCACTTATGGATATGCTCAGCTAAAGGTTTCATACTTTATACTTGTATTTATTAGGCCATTTATCCTATATGTGCTTCATGGTTGCTTCATGGTTATTGACTCCATTAGGATACTCTTAGTTCACTTTTGTGTGATGGATGTCATGGTCATGCAATATGAATAGAGGGTTCAACATAGAAGTCTAGCAAATACTACTTGAGGGAATAGAGAGACTAATTGATTTTATAAATATAGATTTTCGTATAAAGGTAAAAAATTGGGGGTAGAGTGTTAGTTTTTCAACATTAAGCTAGCATTATTAGGATCTTTAACTGAGAGAATAACAAGCACAGCAGTCAAACACAAGAGACAATGAACACAGTGTTTTTCCTTGGGGAAACCATAAAGGAGAAAACCCCACAACTTCCTCAGAGATAGAATCAACACCAAAATAGAAAAGCCCAAAACAGTAAGTGATATCCTGATAGCAGTAATATTCTTCTTGTCTAGCCCCAGTGTCTTCTCCTTCCTCAACTATGCACTACACTTGAGTGTCGATGAGTTTTTTGATAAATAGAGACTCCAATTCTCTATTTATACTAATCCCGGCATGACTAAAACCCTACTAGGGCCGACCTCTACTAGGAGAGTCTAATAACCCTAGTGCCCCGGAACTGCGGGGACTTTAACCCTTAGACAATCGGAGGGTTACTCACTATGACTTGACATGACTTGTTTACAGAATAGATCCTCCTGATTGGAACATCGGGGCATGACAATATGACTCAATTACATAATAGATACATCCCAGAATAAACATCGGGTTACAAGACATAAGATACATAGATGAATACATTCCGAAGTTACAAATATATCAACACTCCCTCTCAACTAGGAAGGTATTCTTTGAACACAATTTTCAGCACTGGTCTTCTTCTCTGCATCAACTGGATCATCTCGTCATCTTCAAGTCTTCTTCAGTCTTCAAGTCTTCTTTGTCTTTGAGTCTTCAAGTCATCTTCTTCTTCAATTCTTCTTCGTCTTTGAGTCTTCAAGTCATCTTCTTCCTCTTTATCACGAGATCTGCATCATCATGACTACTGGCTCATCACTGCTGGATCATCACTGGATCATCATTAAGTCTAGATCATCTCATCTGGATCACTTGATCTGGATCATCGATTCTGGATCATCATCACAAATGGATCGTCATCAAGTCTGGATCATCTGATCTGGATCACTTGATTTGGATCATCATCAAGTCTAGATCATCATCTGCTATCTCATAATGGTGCTATCTCGATTCTTCTCATCACAGGAAGTTCTACAGAGTCAATCCTGTAGGCCTACCCTTCATCTAGGTCTTCATCAGCGCTTATATCTAACACTTAAGTCAGAATGGCCCGCCCAACTCTTACATATAACCATATCTTGTCAGAAAGGCATGCCTAACACTCACATCTAACCTCATCTTGTCAGAAAGGCCCAACACTCACATATGACCTCATCTTGTCAGAAAGGCTCAGCACTTATATTCGACCATGTGTAAACACATCGCAACGAAAAGGATCTGCATTTACATCCAACCTCATCTTTTTGGAAAGGCACTGCACTTACATCCAACCCCATCTTGTCAGAAAGGCACAGCACTCACATCTGACCATGTGTAAATACATCGCGCCAGAATGGCTCAGCACTTATATCCAACCTCATCTTGTCGGAAAGGCTCTGTACTTACATTCAACCATGAGTAAACACATCGCATCGAAAGGGCATGCACTCACATCTGATCATGAAGGATCTAATCCTATCATCGCATCATAATGGCCCCCAGTCCTAGACTAAGCTACCTGGTAATTGACCAGGTACCTCCATTCCTAGAATGGCAGTTCCCCTTACATCTGTCCTACTCGACAGAATGGCCAACACTCACATCTGACATGGGAGGAACCTAATCCTTTAGCCATGACAGAATGGTTCATCCCTTACATCTGATCAAGTGGGAACACATCCCTCTATCACATTAGAATGGCTTCTTAGTCCTCGACTGAGTTTTCCTGGTAACTGACTAGGTGCCTCCATTCCTAGAATGGCAGTTTCCCTTACATCTGTCCTACTCGACAGAATGGACAACACTCATATCTGACATGGAAGGAACCAATCCTCTCACCATGACAGAATGGATCAGCCCTTACATCTGACCATGGAAGGAACTAATCCTCTCACCATGTCAGAATGGCTATGGGTCTCATCACTTTCTCTTGGAGGAAACCTCGATCTGGAGAACACCAAGCTTCTCCCTGAAGTACTCGAACTTCAGCCTAGCCAATGGCTTTGTCAATACATCAGCTATCTATTCCTCCGTCACAACATACTGGAGCTTCACTGCTCCCCTCTGCACCATATCCCTGATATAGTGATACTTGATCTCGATATGCTTCGACTTGTCATGGAACACTGGATTCTCTAACAACTTCACGCAACTCTGGTTGTCACAATGTATACAAGTAGCATCCAACTGGAGATCAAATATATCAGACAGTATCTTCCACAGCCATACTGCCTCACAACTAGTTGAACAAGCTGCGACATACTCTGCTTCAGCTATACTCAGTGCCACACAAGCTTGCTTCCTGCTAAACCAAGAGATCACACCTGATCCCATACTGAAGCAACATCCTGAAGTGCTCTTCCTATCAATGGCACTGCCTTCACAATATGAATAAACATAACCCTCCAAGTTAATCTTCCGATTCGCATCGTACTTGAGCCCATAATCAACTGTACCCCTCAGGTACCTCAGAATATGCTTTGCAGCAATCAAGTGAACATTTCTCGGATCTGTCAAGAACTGTCTCAAGGTGTTCACAACAAAGCAAATGTCTGGTCTCGTGTTCATCAGGTACATCAAGGACCCAATCATCTGATGATACATCGTGGCATCAACTGTCTCTGATGAAGCATCACTCAATAGCCTCAGGTTCGATGCCATAGGTGTGGCCATAGTCTTGCAGTCCATCATCCCAAATCTCTTTAAGATCTCTACTACATAATTCCCTTGTCCAAGGAAGATTCCATCTGCACTCTGCCACACCTCCATACCTAGAAAATAATCCATCATACCCAGTCCTTCATCTCGAACTCGGCAGCAAGATTTCTCTTTGTATCAGTAATCAACCCATCCATACCTGTCACAAATAGATCATCTACATATAGTAGAAGCATCACTGGGTTGCCATCTTCAACCTTGTAGTAAAGGTTGGAATCTGCTTTACTCTTGGTAAAGCCCAAACTGGATAGAAAGCTATCAATTATATCATACCATGTCCTGGGTGCATGTTTCAAACCGTACAGGGATTTCTTCAATCTGCATACATGAGACTCTCTGCCATGTGTCTCGAAATCGAGTGGTTGTTCTACATACACTTCCTCTTCCACTACACCATTCAAGAAAGCAGTCTTGACATCCATTTGGTGTATCTTCCATTTCATCACTATAGCCAGAGTAGGTACTGATCTAATGGGAGTGTATCTGGCCATAGGTGCAAAGGTTTCTTCATAATCTATTCCTTCTTTCTGAGAGAAACCTCGAGCCACAAATCTTGCCTTATATTTTTCAATGCTACCATCTGTCGCATGCTTGATCTTGTAGATCCATTTGGAAATTACAACTAACTTCTATTTTGGTCTTGGAACAACATCCCAAACATCATTCTTCATGACCGACTGATACTCTTCGATCATAGCATCCTTCCATTCTTTCTGTTCTTCGCTTCTTCATAATAGGAAGGTTCTTTATCAATGAAATCACATAGTAAAGCTACATACCCGGAACAGGATCTGGTTCTCTTTCTTTCTTTGTGATTCTCTTCTGGAGCCCCATATCTTTCTGCACCTTGGATAAGTTCTCGTACCCAATCAGGTTTCCTCTTGTGAGGATTCTTCTCCAGAGATGGATCTACAGGTCTTTGTGGTTCTTCAAATTTTCGATCTTCTTCTTGAATTTCTTCGTTCATGCTTGTGTCATGAATTCTGGGTGCTTCTGCTTCTTCAGGCTCTTCAGCAGGTCTCTTTCTGGATTTGTTGTAGGCTGTGTCTTCATCAAATGTCACATCCCTGCTGATGTAAATCTTCTTGTATCCTGGGAAATATATTCTGTAAGCCTTTGAGCTTTCAGAGTATCCCACAAATATACCCTTCTTTCCTGAAGGATCTAATTTTGTTTTCTTCTCTTTTGGAATGTGTATGTATACAGGACAGCCAAATATTCTGAGATGGTTGACTTCTGGTTTCTTGCCGGAGAAGACTTCTTCAATAGTTTTGTTCTCAAGTACTCTATGTGGAGTACGGTTCTGTACATACACCGTTGTTCTGGCAGCTTCCGCCCAAAGATGCATAGGAAGATCTTGATCATGAAGCATTGATTTAGCAGCTTCCATGATAGTTCTGTTCTTTCATTCCGCAATCCCATTTTGTTGTGGATTATAAGGAGTAGACAACTCCCTCTTAATCCCTGATTCTTTACATAGCTCTTTGAATTCATTTGAAGTGAATTCTCCGCCATTATCTGATTGAAAGGTCTTGATCTTCTTTTCAGAGTGATTCTTGATCAAGGCTTTGAATTCCTTGAATTTGCTGAATACTTTGTCTTTATTCTTTATGAAGTAAACCCATGTATTCCTAGAAAAATCATCAATAAAAGAAACATAATATGCATACCCACTTAGTGAGTTTGATGACATAGGACCGCATACATCAGAGTGGATGATTTCCAAGATTCCTTTTGCTTTGCTTTGACTACTTGGAAATGTCTTCTTTGTGTTCTTTCCTTTCGCACATCCTTTGCAGACCCCGTCATGTTTTGCTTGCATTTCTGGAAGACCTTCAATAGCTTTGCTTGCAAGAGGTAGTGCTCTGTAATGCACATGTGCAAGCCTTCTATGCCAAAGTTCACTTGGCTCTACTGTGTCATGGACCAAGGCTTGTTCTGGATGGCCCTTCAATTTGTACAAACCTCCTTCTTGTTCACCAATCACTACCGCATCATCGATAGTCTTTCCTCTTGGCCACATAATGACTTGACCATCTATGAATGCAACCCTCATTCCTTTTGCATCCAACGCTGATATGGAGAGAAGGTTCTTCTTGAGTCTTGGCACAATCAATACTTCCTTCATTGTTAGAGACTTACCAGAGTCTAGTTTATAGGAAGATTCCCCACTACCTTTTATTGGATATTGGTAGTCATCTCCTAGCTTCACCTTGTTAGGTGATTCATGTTCTGAAAGTATCACAAAGGATTCCTTGAATCCAGTCATGTGTTTGGAGGCCCCACTATCAATAATCCAATCGTCACTTCCATGAGTGATGTTTCCCATGAGAGCGGAGATCAAAACATATTCATCCTCGCTTGAAGAATCTTCACTTTCATATATGGATCTCTTCTTGGATGGTTCATCATCTTCTTCAGCATGAGCATGATGTCTTCTCTTGCTTCCCTTCTTCTTGTGAGAGCTACTTTTGTTCTTAGGACAATCTCTAGCAAAGTGTCATTTTTCATCACATGTATAGCAAATGAACTTAGACCTATATCTAGGCTTTCTAGAGTTATTCCTGTGATGAGAGTGCTTACTTCTGTGATGGCTGGATCTGGATTTCTTGGATTGTACTATGAGAGCTTGATCTTCACTTCCCATCTTCCTTCTCGAGCTACTATCCTAGCTTCTTCTTGAGAACATTCTTCCCACGGTGTGTTGAACTTGAATAACTTCTTTCTAGCACAGATTCCATGTCCTAGGGAGACCATTCAAGGTGGTCATCACAATTTCTGCATTCTCCACTTCTTCATCTACTGCTTCCAATTGTTCCTTGATCTGAGAAACCCTTGTGAAGTAAGACTGGATGGTATCTGCATTATGGATCTTCACATTCTTTAGTTGATTTCTCAGAGTCATCTTACAGTTTATGTTCTTCCCTTCAAACAATTTGGTTAGGGAATCAAACATAGCTTTAGGTGTCTTGAGAGAGGACACCTGTGGGATAAGGTGATCCTTAATAGAATCAATAATGATCCTCTTTGCCATAACCATCTTCTTCTTATGTAAGGATTTTTCCTCATCTCCCTCTGGAACTGGAACCTCCTCATGGATGTAGGAGTCTAACTCATTTTCTTCCAGGACCAGGGAGATCCTATACTTCCAGGCTCAGAAGTTATCAGCTCCCTCAATCTTTTCATCAAGCTTGGTATGATGAGACATCTTAATAGAGAACCTCAAATGGAAATACAAAAGATTTTAGATCTTACCAGGTTCAAGATGTCGGATCTGAAACTTGAGCTGAAATCCTACAGTACTGGATCAAGAGCAAATTAGGGTTTTTATTTTCCGGAGATCTGTCCACCCAAATGCCTTGACATTTGTCCCTAACTTCGATTTTGTGGAGGAGAGCAATCCAGGCCTGGGTTCACTGAAAAATTCCTCTTCTATGAAAAGCCCTAATTTCTGGCAGTAGTGTCGGGTCCAAAATTGAAAAACCTCAGAATTGGATTCTGCTTCGACAGAAAGATGCGCCCTAAGGAGGAGAGTTATTCCACCTCACTTTTTCTGAAAATCTATGGAGAAAGATCCACAAACTAGGAATCCCTAGTTCTCGCAGCTGCACAGTGTCTTCTTCTCAGGTTAGCTCTGATACCATGTTAGTTTTTCAACATTAAGCTAGCATTATTAGGATCTTTAACTGAGAGAATAACAACCACAGCAATCAAACAAAAGAGACAATGAAAACAGTGTTTTTCCTCAGGGAAACCATAAAGGAGAAAACCCTGCAAATTCCTCAGAGATAGAATCAGCACCAACATAGAAAAGCCCAAAACACTAAGTGATATCTCGACAGCAATAATCTTCTTCTTGTCTAGCCCCAGTTTCTTCTCCTTCCTCAACTATGCGCTACACTTGAGTGTGGATGAGTTGTGTGATAAATAAAGACTCTAGTTCTCTATTTATACTAATCCCGGCATGACTAAAACCCTACTAGGGCCGACCTCTACTAGGAGAGTCTAATAACCCTAGAGCCCCGGAACTGCAGGGACTTTAACCCTTAGACAATAGGAGGGTTACTCACTATGACTTGACATGACTTGTTTACATAATAGATCCTCCCGACGGAACATTGAGGCATGACAATTTGACTCAATTACATAATAGATACATCCCGGAATAAACATCGGGTTACAAGACATAAGATACATAGATGAATACATTCCAAAGTTGCAAATACATCAACATAGAGGACTTTAAAATTATAAGGGAGATAAATGTTTTAATTATTGTTACCAATTTTAAGACAAATGGTAAAGTTCTACAAATAGCCATTAATAATCTAAATTGATTTACCATTGTGATATTAGAGAAATAAGATAATGTGGTGGTCAATTATGAATGCACATGTTTTGAACATTTTATATTAAGAGAACCCCCCTAGACGACATGAATAATTATTCACAATCAATTATACCTTGATTCCCTAGGATTATAGACATCTATTGCAACATATCATTAGGAGGACCATTTTCCATTTTATTATATAAACATACATATCTCTTTATCCACGTATTCACCTCTATAAATCATATTGATCATTTTGAGAATCATGATATGGTATATACTCAGCACCCAATATTTTCAATAGTTTTTTTTCCTCTTTGCAACTATCAAGGAGCACATTATCAATTGGAAGTACCTTATCTTTGAAAAACTGGGAATTAGTGAGAAATTTAAATGTACACTATAATTAAGAACTCATAAAAAAATATAGAAGATATGACTCATGGGCTCCACAACAGCTCCTGTGCACGCACTACAAATAGATGGAACAAGGGTAGACTAATAATACTCATTAAGATTGTTAAAATAGAAGGTATTTGATGATTAGTTGTACCTTGAGTACTAGTAGTACTAAGAAACAACATATACAATACATTTATTTCAAGTTTTGTAGTAACTTTGTTGTCGCTAGTTGGGTATATCTTGACCCATGTTCAAAGAGAGAAGTGGTTGAATAATATGTCAAGATTTAAAAGAATTTATCAACTATATCAGCATCATCCCCACAATTGTCGTGTTGGAATGAATTTAACAACTTTTCCTTCAAGGCATGGGTATCTCATAAGAAATCATCCATGCCAGATTTTGTATATTTATTTTCATTCCCAACATTTGAACAACCAGTGCTACTTTAGATGTTCTAAATTGGTGAATTGGTACATTGTGGGAATTGAATGCCATACATGCTTGGTAAGCGCCCTCTTTGAATTTTGCTCATTTATAAACTTCTCTCAAACCAACATTGTAGTGGGGTACATTGGTAAACTTGAAAATTTTTGAGAAGATTATTCAAAATATAAGTGCAAAAGAATGTAAACATTAACATTAATATCTAATAGGTTTTAAACATTCAATTTTACATATGTTGAAAGTTGTGTAGCTGTAACGAACCCAACCTCCTCTTTAACATTTCAAAAGATTGGGTAGATTTTTTTTAAGCTATTTCATTTTCAACAACCAAAAACATTAGTCTCAAAGAATTACATGGCATTACCAGTCAAGTGCA
>LPNX011150991.1:121349-134273 GCA_001517045.1 Pseudotsuga menziesii
TTTTTGAAAATGGGACACCATACCCGTCCTTGGAAGTGGTTCCATAGCTCCCTGGTTTGGTTCTCCAATCTCGTCCATAGCTAGTTGTCAAGTGACGGGATTGGATCCAAATGGGTACGGAGTGAAATCAACGTACACCACGGGAAATGGCATGGCCAAATATGGAAGGAAAAGTCTGTGATGTGATTGATGGAAAACTGGAAAAAAGTGATCTTGTAACATCCTGACCCTCCAATCGATGAAGAGGATGCTACCATACCATTAACTATCCGGGCAACTAGCCCCATGAACATGTACATACATAATAAAAACTGAAATGTTTGAACATAGAAAATGCTAAGATGCATAATTATTCAACATACAACGGAAGCAAAACATACGTTCAGGAATTCAACATGTTCATCATGATTCATTAAACATCAAATATGATTGCAGAGACAAGGTAGTCAAGAATACTTATCTTATCAATAACTTGACCTGCAACCAGCTACATCGTTGCAACGTTCCACCCAACCATAGGCCAGTGTGCTCCTTAATCTCTCAACAACACTACCACCCCCGAGCTGGGCATGATTCCCCAAGGAATAAGGAACTAGCAGGTGCACACATAGCCCAAAAATACACAAATCATCCAAGACAACACCGTTGGGTTTATCAGGCCATCAGGGAGCTGGGAAAAGCTGAATGCTAAGCTGGTGAGCTCACTGAAGAGATAAGAACACCTACACCAAAGCTAGCCTGACTTCTAGGACACCCACACACACCCAACACAAGGAATCAGTCCCTTCTCTGCTACACAGTCCCTCAGGCCTTGAATTCCCTTCCAATGCTATTCAGGGGTTGTGGAGAAGAAATCCAGCCCTCTAGATCTGTCTTTGTGGCTCCCCAAAACACCAGGTTTATCAAGTAGACCAAGCCTTCATTCCCACTCCAACACAGTCCGAAGACCAACCACTGCATACACACAACAATGTCAAGCGGTTCACGACTCTGTGAAAAACAAAAGAAACAGGATGGCAACCAAACATGGTGAACGCATCTCAGGCCAAGCAAAGGGATTCAGATTTGTTCTTGGCCCTAACATGGCCAAAAAAACTCAGTAGCAACCCAAAATGTAATTGCCCCCATAGCAAACCAAAATCATGGATTAAACCAACAGCAAACCAAAAATGGGGAACAAAAACCACAACCACAATCTCACCACTGAAGCAACGTGAAATACCATAGACTCTCAACATGGAGATGGAAATGTCTGCACAAACCCACCAATTAAGGGAAAATGCACACACAACAAAACCAAAATCATGGATGAAAACCACATCAATTTTGCAGCTGCGTGAGTAAAAATGCCACTAACCTCGGCATGAGGAGAAGAAGGAAAATGGCTCCCTAGCTCTTTACATGAGGGAAAAATCCCAAATCCTGTGCATGAGGAGAGAAGTTGACCGTCCCTGTGTGAGCATGGGAAAGAATGGAAGAATCGGTAGTGGTTTCCCTACCTATGTGAGGGTGAAGAGTCTGCTGGTGGAGTGTGTGTGTGGGCAAGGACTGACAGTCTTGCCACCCACCACTACCCAGCAATAACTGCCTAACTAACACCAGGGTTTAACAGCTGACACATGGCTTTTCCCCATAGGCCCAAGGTTTAATAATTCCCCCTCCTTATCCTTAGGAAAATCATGCCCTTTTTATCATGTTTGCATTGGCATAGCTGGTTGGGTTCATTTTAATTAAAATGCATAATTACATGATGCCAAAACTGTAATGTGCCATATATCACGATATACCATCGGCAACGATTTTAATCGCCGAAACATAACACAACCAAATCGATGGTGGGGCTTTTGCTTTTAGCTCCACACCACGATTAATTACAATATATACATCATATACATTTAATGTAAAAGGGGTCAAAACCGAGGTGTTATATTCCCCTCCCCCTTCAATAGCACTATCCTCGGTGCTTTACAAAATTGAACAAAATGCTACACTAGTATCGCCTCAGTGTTCCGCAGAATTGAACAAAAATGGATGTGTTAATCACATGGCATCCTCCAGCTCCCACATATCCTCTTTAGGACCGTAGTGCTCCCACTGTACCTTCACCTAACCCATTGCTTGGTTCTGGAGCATTGTGACCTTCCTGTCGAGGATGCACATTGGCTCGATTTGGAACTCTCCCTCAAGTTCCACCTGAATGACATCCCAATTTATTACATGGTTAGGTTCATGTACATATCTCTTAAGCAAAGAAACATGAAAAACATTATGAGCTCTAGTACTAGCAAGCAATGCAGGTCTATATGCAACTGGCCCTATTCTTTCAAGCACTTCAAAAGGCCCACAATATCTTGGTGACAGCTTGGCACAACTTCCAAGCTTCAAGGAACTCTTATTTTCCCTCACTCTGAGGTAAACATGATCCCCAACATTGAACTCTCTGTTCACCCTATGCTTATCTACATAGATTTTCTGTCTGTCCTGTGCTGCTTTCAGATTCTACCTGATCTTTACAGCCTCTTGCTCCATTTCCTTGAGCAATTCTGGACCAAGCACAACCCTGTTCACTGGATTATCCCAAGTCACTAGTGTCCTACACCTTCTTCTATATAAGGATTCATACAGACTCATCCCCAAGGATGCCTGTTGTCCATTGTTATAAGCAAACTCTACCAAGTGTAAGTAATCTTCCCACTTGGTTGGTTTGTCCATCACGTACATGCAAAGCATATCTTCAAGCACCTGATTAACTCTCTCTGTCTGCCCATCTGTCTGAGGATGGTATGCAGTGCTAAAGATTAGCTTCGTACCCAAATCTGCAAACAACCCCTTCCAAAAATTGGAAGTGAACTTGACATCTCTGTCAGAGACTATTGCCTTTGGCAATCCATGCAATTTGAAAATCTCCTTCATGAATATCTTTGCAATGTCATCAACCTTATGTGTAGACTTAACCGGTATAAAATTTACTGCCTTTGTCAACTTGTCTACCACAACCATGATGGAATCATGTTGTCTCCAAGTCATCAGCAATCCCGTAATAAAATCCATGGAAATAACTTCCCATTTCCATTCTGGAACTGGAAAAGGTTGCAACAAACCTGTGGGATGTTGATGCTCAACCTTTACCTGCTAACATTTCATGCACCTTGAAATGTATTCATCCATGTCCTTTTTCATTGCTGGCAAAAAGTACTGCTTTCTGGCTGTAGCAATTCTCTTTTGGTATCTTGGGTGACCAGAATATGGAGCTTAATGGATTTCATCCATAACAACTCTCCTCAACTCTATTACATTTGGAATATAAATTCTACCTTTATAAGTAATAAGTCCATCTTCCTCCAATTTATATCCCTCGTACCTCTTCTCAAGGCTTTGCTGCTGCAATTTGTCTTTTAGTAGCTCATACAATTCATCTTCGACAGTATGTTTAACAATCTACTACCTTAAATCTGATTGGAAAATACTAAGAGATGCCACATGCATTTCCTGCAACTTCTTGCTGAGTGCATTAGCTACCTTATTCTCTTTTCCCTTTATGTGCTTGATTTCAAAATCAAACTCACATAAAAACTCCAGGCATCTCGCTTGCCTAGCATTCAGAGTAGGCTTATCAAATAGATACTTCAGACCACAATGGTCTGTCCTGAGCTCAAATCTTCTACCCATCAGGTAATGCCTCCACATCTTGAGAGCATGTACTATGGTTGCAAGCTCTAGATCATGAGTGGGATAGTTCCTCTCATGCTCCTTCAGCTTTCTTGACTTGTAACATATCACGTGGTTGTCTTGCATAAGGACTCCTCCAAGCCCTTGTCTGCATGCATCAGTACACACCACAAAATCCTTCTTTGGGTCTGCAACTTTCAATATTGGTGCACTGGTGAGAATATTCTTCAACTGCTGGAAGCTTTCTTCACATCTCAATGTCCATTCAAAATTTATCCCCTTCTTTTGCAAAGAAGTGATGGCATGTGCAACTTTGGAGAATCCTTCAATGAATATCCAGTAGTACCCTGCAAGTCCCATAAAAGATCTTGCATCTATCACATTTCTTGGAGTAGGCCAATTCATAATGGCTTCAATCTTTTTAGGGTCCATAGATATACCCTCTTCTGAGATAATGTGACCCAAATACTGAATTCTATCTCTATAGAAGTCACACTTGCTCAGCTTTGCATATAGCTGATGCTCCCTGAGCAATTTCAATGTCAATCTCAAATGCTCTTCATGCTCTTCCTCATTCTTAGAATAAATAAGAATTTCATCGAGGAAAAAAAGAACAAACTTGTCCAAATACCCGCTGAAGACACTGTTCATAAGGCACATAAATGTAGTGGGTGCATTTGTGAGACCAAATGGTACCACTACAAACTCATAATGTCCATACCTTGTTCTGAAGGTTGTATTATGAATGTCTTCATCCTTTATTCTCACCTGATGGTAACCAAACCTCAAGTCAATCTTGGAAAATACCTTTGCCCCTCTCATTTGATCAAAGAGGTCATCAATCCTAGGAAAAGGATATCTATTCTTCATCGTAACCTTGTTCAATTATCTGTAATCAATACACAACCTAAGTGTATCATATTTCTTCTTTACAAACAGAATTGGTGCTCCCCAAGGAGACACACTCGGCCTAATATACTTCTTTTCCAACAACTCTTGCAGTTGCATCTTCAGTTCTAACATCTCTGGTGCACTCATCCGGTAGGGTGTCTTGGACACCGGTGCTACTCCTGGCAAAATTTCAATTGTGAAATCAATGTCCCTCTTTGGAGGAAGCCCTGGAATCTCGTCAGGAAACACATCCTTGAATTCCTGCAACACCTGATAGTCCTCTAGCCTAGGAGTTTCATCCTCTGTTGCCTCCAAAGCTATCAAAGTCGCTATCAATCCAATACGTTTCTGGCCGATCCAATATGTTTGATAGCTTTTCGTAGTGGAAAGTTCGTTAGATCATGAGTGTAGATTTGTTATAGCAGAGAGTAATGGAAGTTGCTTCTCAGCAGAATGCAGAAGGTGGGTGCTGATCATAGTGGGTTGTGAAGACAAAAGTGGAAATATTTGTTTATGCTTTTGAAAAATCTAAAACCATTTTCAAACTCATACGTTGGCACGCAATTTCACATTTTTAACCTTACGCTCACATGGCATCTTAAAAGCTGAACCACTTGAGAGCCATCTCTCACAGTACACCATGAAATAGCAAATAGTTTCATTTGCGGATACAGGGCAAACCATCACCATACCTTCTATATAATCCAGTACATGCTACAAGGTAACACAACTAGTTATTAGAAATGTTATCAAGGGCCGTGAGACCATGTGGGAATTGTTATCTAGGTTGCCAAGGGTATTTAGCAAAACCCTGCGTACTTGATCCAAAGTCTTTTTAATTTTTGTTGACATCGCTTGATGGGAACTATATTATTACTCACTTATTGTTTCAGTTTTCAAAATTTAAGGCTCTTTATCATTTATGCTTTTTAAGTGTAATTTAAATGATGGGGAAGATGAAATCACCTTTAAGTAACCATTTCTCTAACTTAATGTTTTAGTTTTCAAAATTTAAGGTTCTTTATCATTTATGCTTTTTAAGTGTAATTTAAATGATGGGGAAGATGAAATCACCTTTAAGTAACCATTTCTCTGTGGGATCAACAATATAGTTGTTTGTAACTCATTTCAACATATTATTTTTGTGGTATTGATTATGTTGATATAGCTTTTATATAAGCTTTCAAGTGGTTTCTATGGTCCATGACCCATAATAAGAACATGACAACCTTGGAAGACTTTTAAAAGCATGTAGTCAAGACCCTAACCCAATTAATGTGCAAAACATAGACCAACATGATTATCATTAATAGCCAACTCTCCCTTTATTTTGATATGAGAAGCTTAAGGGTAAGCAAAACGATCTTGAAGAATTCCTAGGTGAATCCTCTAACAAAGGTAAGTAACTCAATGAATAGTTGAGAACCTCACCTAATCAGTGGAAAAAATGTAGACCAACATGACTATCGTCTATAGAAAACTCTCCATTTGTTTTGATAAGAATGTGAAGCTTAAGGGTAAGCATGATGATATTGAATATTTCCTAGGTGAAGGCTCTACCAAAGGTAAGTAAGTTGATGAGGAAGTCAAGGGTGATGAATATTGTATTCGAAACTCCTTTCATGACCATGCCCCCGTATGCTACCTAACTTACCTAAAATTGATTTGAATAATAAGTTTGATGGGTCAAATCTAACAAGGTTGGTTGACCTAATGGAACACTAAGGATTATTATGTTGACTGGAACATTACTTATATATCTGGATTCAGAACATTCAAAGTGGTGGAGATGACACGGTATTCCTCTCCAAGATCCATTGCAAGGAAGTAGTTTGTGAAATACATGTTTGTCCACTTTATCTAAGATACTGATTTTGCACACCAATTTAATAAGTTGCATCAAATAACCACCATGGAAGAATGTATTGATTCCTTTGAGCATTTGGCAATCATAACACAAAAATTAGCGAACTTTTTATAGCATATGAAGGAGGAAATAAAATACCAAGTTGAGATGAATTGGCCTCATGCCTAATTAGAAGCTCTTAGTGCACTTGCCACACCCAACTTATGTCATATTCCCAATCCAAATTCCCAAAATTGGTTCCATGCCCACACCAAAATATTGTGGCCCCTTCACAATCTTCTCCACCCTTCAAGATCCACAAGTTGACATGAGTCAAAATGGTGGAACATCATCTCAACATTCTCTACTGCAACTGAGATGAAAGTATTTCACAGAGCATAATGCAAATATCATAATTTATTTATGTTCATATTTGAGTACATTAATAATGATGAAGTTAATGATGTGACTCTAGCCTAAACTCGCACCCCCATAATGGACATTCCTATTCTTGAATAGCTAGGTGAACAACTCCATGTCTCCCTCTATGCCTCAACCAATATTTAAAATCCCTAAATATGTTAAAGTTGGTCATTTATATCAAGCATTTGAAGGTCATCATCTTAATAGATAGTGGTAGCACCAACAATTTAATTCATCACGACATCACCCATGAAATGCACTATTATATCCATTATGTCAACAATTTCAAAATAATGATCATAAATGGGGGATCCGTGAAATGTGGTAATGATTATCAAAATATGAAACTTCAAATGGAGGTAGACATTCAATTTTTTCACTTATGGCTATGCTCAACTAAAGGTTTCATACTTCATACTTGTATTTATTAGGCCATTTATCCTATATGTGCTTCATGGTTATTGACTCCATTAGGATACTCTTAGTTCACTTTTGTGTGATGGATGTCATGGTCATGCAACATGAATAGAGGGTTCTCCATAGAAGTCTAGCAAATAATCCTTGAGGTAATAGAGTGAGTAATTGATTTTATAAATATAGATTTCCATATAATGGTAAAAAAATGGGGTTAGCAGACTTTAAAATTATAAGGGAGATAAATGTTTTAATTATTGTTACCAATTTTAAGACAAAATGGTAAAGTTCTACAAAGGGCCATTAATAATCTAAATTGATTTACCATTGTGATATTAGAGAAATAAGATAATGTGGTGGTAAATTATGAATGCACATGTTTTGAACATTTTCTATTAAGTGAAACCCCCTTGACGACACGAGTAATTCTTTACAATCAATTATACCTTGATTCTCTAGGATTATAGACATCTACTGCAGTATATCATTAGGAGGACCATTTTTCCATTTTACTGTATAAATAGACATATCTCTTTATCCACATATTCTCATCTATAAAGCATATTGATCATTTTGAGAATCATGATATGGTATGTACTCAGAACCCAATCTTTTCAATAGTTTTTTCCATGTTTGCAACTATCAAGCAGCACATTATCAATGGGAAGTACCTTATCTTTGAATAACTTAAAATTAATGAGAAATTTAAATGTACACTATAATTCAGAACTCATAAAATAAATATAGAAGATATGACTCATGGGTTCCACAACAACTCATGTGCACGCACTACAAATAGACGAAACAAGGGAATACTAATAATACTAATTAAGATTGTTAAAATAGAAGGGATTTGATGATTAGTTGTACCTTGAGTACTAGTAGTACTAAGAAACAAACCATATATAATACATTTATTTCAAGTTTTGTAGTAACTTCGTTGTCCCTAGTTGGGTATATCTTGACCCATGTTCAAAGAGAGAAGTGGTTGAATAATATGTCAAGATTTAAAAGAATGTACCAACTATATGAGCATCATCCGCGAAATCCTCTTGTTGGAATGAATTTAACAAATTCTCCTTGAAGGCATGGTATCTCATAAGAAATCATCCATGCCAGCTTTTGTATATTTATTTTCATTCCCAACATTTGAACAACCAGTGCTACTTTAGATGTTCTAAATTGGGGAATTGGATGCCATCCATGCTTGGTAAGAATCCTCTTTCAATTTTTCTCATTTATAGACTTCTCTCGAGCCAACATTGTAATGGGGTACATTGGTAAACTTGAAAAAAATTGAGAAGATTGTTCAAAACATAAGTGGAAAAGAATGTAAACATTAACATTAATATCTAATAGGTTTCAAACATTGAATTTTACATATGTTGAAAGTTGTGCAGTTGTAACAAACCCAATCTACACTTTAACATTTCAAAATATGGGGTATATATTTTTTTAAGCAATTTCATTTCAACAACCAAATACATTAGTCTCAAAGAATTACATGGCATTACCAGTCAAGTGCATTCCCCATCAATTCTTAAATTTCACAAACGAAAATAAAAGTATGATTAATGTAAGAGATTCTCACATGGTCTTACTAACAAACACTTTTATATGTTTTCCATCATTCATTCATGTTATCACAATATTATTAAAAAAAAAAATTCTGATAACTTAAAAAACAGTATGCTTTATGTGTGCAAAACTATGATTAACAACCCATTCATTATATATAAATAAGAAAGTGAGTACTCTTTAAACATCACATAATTGTGAAGCAATAAATTGGGTCACTTTGTAGTGACAAAACACACAAAATATAAAATCAAGAGAAATAGACACCAATATACGTGGTTCACCCCTAACCAGGGGTTACGTCCACAAAAAAATTGTTAATATCTCTATTAATTTTTCGTCAAAAAGGGTTACAAATCTGCATTGCAACTACTGCAAATAATTTTCTTTTTTTCTCAAGGTCCCTTTCACCAAGAGCTTTCCAAAATGCCATTCATCCTTATTGCAAGGCCTTCTTCTTAAACAAAAACAATACCAAATTTTGTTTTAACTATCCATGAAAACTATAGTTCTCAATAAANATGATACAACAAAAGAAAATATTTTAGGGTTTTAACATATATGGAAACTAACTAATGCAAGAAATAAATATAAACACACCTTTCTGAAAATGGGCCACCGTAGCCATCCTTCGAAGTGGTTTCGCAGCTCCATGGTCTGGTTCTCCAATCTCATCCACAACTAGTTTTCAAATGAGGGGAATGTATCCAAATGGGTACGGAGTGAACTCAACGTACACCGCACAAAATGGCGTGGCAAAATATGGAAGGAAAAGTATGTGATGTGACTAATGGTAAAATGGAAAAAAGTAATCCAAAAGTCTTTTGGGAGAGTCCTTCGTAATGTATTTATAGTATGGTATTAGGGTTTTTTGACCCATGGTATTTTATTGTCCATGGTTTTTATCTAGGGTTTTTTACTCATTCTCTTTTTTAGGGTTTTTATCCCTTTTTGGGACAGAGTGAGGGTAAATCACAATAAATGCTCATCGTCCCTTCATTTGTAGGAAGGAATAATGATGTTTTAGACCTTTTTAAGTCGAAATACAATTGTGAAGGTCAAAATGAATGAAATAATGGTGGGAATATGATGTATGGCTATGGTTTAGACCATGGAGAGCTAGGTGAACACTTTTTATTGTTAACAGACTGCCCCCTGATGTGTGAGGGCAGGAGCTCATCGTATGGCTGATAGACATCATAGGATCATGAGAATGATAGTGACAACCATGGAGAGGCTAGAGAGGATCGCGGAGGAGTGGAGCTTCCTCTTTCGAACTACGGTGGCTTTTGATTTTATTTTTTTGGTTCTAAAAGATGGATGAGATACATATAATGTGTGACATGTATATGAACAAGGCGGGCATACCCATGCTCATAACAATGTCAAAAGAATAAATAATGGGATCAAGGCTCAAAACATGGGAGCCGATCAATACATATACAGATGATGATACATAATGGAGGCCTCTATGGGAGGCTGAATACAATGTTGATCTAAAGAACTGATACATAGGAACAATGACATTCTCATGGAATGTAATATCATCACAAATGATGCTCTACCGGATCTAGAAGTGTACATAACTGGAAGGACTCGATGACTAAGATTCAGAATCTCTATGTTACGATATATAGCATCAAGTACCGGAGATACATGGAAACATAAAACTGGGAGATTCCGAACATTGCCAATGCAACACGTAAATCAAAAGGTACATGAGAATGTATGGGTCCCACAGTAGACTCACCAATGTACTAGAGTCACATGACAACTGGGGTCTTCGACCAAATAATGAATGGACCAATACCCTATACGAATCTCAATGATGGGATGATTTAGGTGAAGTCGAGCACGTGAGACACAACCAACCCGAAAGGCACTAATGACTTCTTTCAAGTGTTCCAAGAAACTCATCAATAAGGTGGATAAAACCAAGAGACAGAGACCTCTGGGTCTATCCTCTAGAATAGATGTGCTGACGTCGACAAAGGGAGACCAATAACTAATCAAGGAAATGATGTACTTTCCTTGACTAGAAGCACAAGGGGGATAACCAAAGATGTGGAACAATCAGGGGACTGACACACTTAATGGGGGAATGTGGGCAAGGGAGTACGAGGGACTCAAAATTCCTTTGTTCAGAGTATGATGACATGGATGACCTAGTAGAAAATGAACTTTGACTCATGGGAGAGGGATCATAGCTGTAATACCGAGAAGATAACTGCAATGGAAAATAATGAGGGAGGTAACTAGAATAGGTTTATCGAGGGGATCCAAGGAAGACTCATTGTATAATACCTTGAACAAAGACATCCCAATGGGGGGAAGTTTCCATAAGGTGATATTAGATGTGGTGGCACCAAACGACACCGTTTAGGCCTTCTTCATAGTTTAAGGAGCATGAAGAAGGGATATAATTAAGCTCAATATGATATGATCCCATGGATTTTTAGCGAGCCCGAGAAGGTAAATGCTCGATGGTGTTTTCAATTTTAGAGAGTCTGAAAACAGGAAAAAGACTCCAATGTGGTCTCTTTTTCGTAAGTACTATCCTAAGCCCGAAAAATAATAAAAGTGTACAAAGGAGAAATCTCCCAATCTTTGGGAAAGAGGGACTTCTTTATCATAGGCATCCCAACCACGCCGAAAAAGGTTAAACGTATACTGATTGGATGACCATTCAAATACTTTTACAAGCATGAACGAAACCAATATTGCTCGACGATATTTTCTTGATGAGAGGGATGGAAAATAACTTAAAGAAAACCCATAATGAGATTTTTCATAAGTTACGGTCCCAATGTCCGACAAAGCATAAAAGGATACAAAGGAAAATGTTCCTGGCTTGAAGGTGCTAGGGTGGTCATTTTCTTTTGATATTCTATCATAGTCCAAAAAAGGGAATAAATGAGGTTGCATAGACGCCCTTTCAAATACTTTAACGAACGTGAAAGGATGCAAGCATGCTTGACAATATTTTCATTCTTTTAGGAGTAAGGAAAGAGCTTAATAAAAACTTCGTAATGGTCAATCAAGCAGGGAAGAAGTGTTCGATGTATGGAAAGAGGTTATGTTGTGAACATGGCTGATAGGAATAACTGAGGAACACTGGTGGGGCATCTTTGCAGGACGATGGATGGCGGTAAAATAAGTCTAAATTTGCAGTATGGATGGAGCGGATGGCTTGGAAACATGCCAATACATACACGGTGTGATTCACATGGTGGCATGCAAATAGAGGTGACTCCAAGAAATGGCCCAGAAAATCAGTAGGGAGGGAGGCAGTTTAGTAGTTTGTGTCTTCATCCGAGAGCTTTTTGCATAGTGGTGGCAGCTTTCAATCCTCATAGAGGATGATCCATACATGAGCATGGACTATTGGCGAGATCTGGAGAGGCCTCGACCTCCAGGACAGGTCTGGGGACCTGAAGGTATGTATACATGACGCTTTGTGGTTGCAATCATATATAGTTTACGAGCTTAGTGGTAGCTAGATCATGTCTATGATAGATACTGACAACACACTATGTGCATGTGCACATGTGGGACTGCACCCTCCAGTAGGGTACCAGCAATGCAGGGGCATGGTGAAGGGATTATATCCACCCGCTCACGTACAAAGGATGCGATAGAGTGCTACAATGGACTCACTGCAACTATATGCAGAGAGACTGTTGGAGGGGGTAACTGACTCGTGGTAAAAATGATGCAAAATAAGAAAGAAAAACTCTGACACAAAGGTAGTCATGGTGGGTGACTTTGTTAGAATAGTAGAGTCAAGTTAAACTAGTTAACCTATCTAAGCAACCAACAACATATCATAAAAGATCAGAACAAGAAAATAAAAGGACAAGAGAACACTGATATATGTGGTTCACCCTAATGGGTTACATCCACAGGAAGGTAGTCTTCTATTATCTCCAGAATGTCTTATCCAAACTTATAAGAGAGCAAAGCACAAATACCCCAAAGAATATAGATGATGTACATTAGTGTCACAATAATACCACTACTACATCAAGAATACATGATGTGTAGAGACTCACTTGACCCTATTATATACTAAGAGATGAGGAGGAATTACTCTCACATATTGC
>LPNX011150991.1:144904-186585 GCA_001517045.1 Pseudotsuga menziesii
TTACTGCACTTCACTCCCTTTACCTACAAATCCTCCCTTTATAATCAAAAGCAAATAAGAAAACTCATCAAACAATATACCACTGTATTAAGTACTTATCTTAAAGAGATATACCCTCCTTTTTGCTATGAGCATTATCTTCAGTAAACCCTAGCATAATCCCTCCAAACACTTGCTCTCAGGTTCCTCCTCCAAGAGAATCGTCCCCTCTCCTCCCCTCTTCTTGCTTTGATTATCACTCTCTACCTTCAAGCCGAGCCATGTCTTCTTTCAACACCGATTTCCCACCATTTTTTAAAACTCCATTTTTTAACACACAAAGAACAAGCTCTAAGGAATCGAGATTCCTATATTAAAATTAAAAAAAAAAACTCTAACGACCTTTCTTAACGGTTTCCACATAAATCCACAAACTACTAATTGGACCATTCTCATAAAATTGATTTTGTTTTGTAGATTACTCTAGGAAACAAAGGGGATGCTATAGAAACCAACTCCAAATAAGTGTATAGGAAGAAATAGACATGAAACTAATATATATATATATATATATATATATATTATTTTTAAACTTGTGTATATATATATATCCAAAAAATGTTAATGAATTTACTTTAAAAAATTGTGTGATGATAATGGTGGTGGTTAAAGTCCAAACTAACTTTGGTTTATGAACTTTAAGAGAAAAGAAATGAATTGTTTGTATTGTTATAAATTTTTATTCATATAGTCAAAAAGTTTAGAAAGAAGTGTTTATATTAAAAGGTTAAGGAGATTTGTATTATAAAAAAAATTATGGAAATGTGATCTAATGTGGGTGTAAGAAGGGTATTAAAGATGACATATCCTATCCACTATCTATTCATTATGATTCATTATGAAGCTCATGAGAGTTTATTATTATTTTGGCTATATTAATTTTTCTTCTTAAAAATAGTTAAAACACATAGATACTTTTGATCTTCCCTCCTTGTAGTATATTAATTTTCTTTTAGCCTCTTATTCTTTGGTGCCCAACATTTTCTCTTTAAACTTAGATATGAGAGTATTTTTAGTGTTATTGATATTTTGCAAGGTCGTGTTTTTGTCAATTCTCCAATCATTTAACCAAGTGTATTGTTATCTATGTTTTTTTATCTACCCACTAGAATGAGACAAGTGTATTGTCCACATTAATTTTATGGGAGTCGTCCAAGATTAAACTATTTGACTTAAGGCTTAGTATTACATTATATGTTTAGGTTTTCCATAAAGATATAATTAATTTTTGGACTCTTTTAAAAAAAAGTTAATTCAACTCATAATTAACAATTTCAAAAAATAAAAAATAACTTAATTAACATATAGTTTAACTAATAGAATGAAACAAATTTGTCAACATACAAACTAGACAATGGTCAAATGAAACAATTTGACAGATTTGTAACTACCACATTATCCTGATTGTGCTTATTTAATAGTTGGAATAAATTGAATGGTGTTTAAACAAACCATATGGAAGTGGTTTATAATTTTTAAAAATACTTCCACTGCGACCTTATCGAGTACCTTCACGTGGATTCAAAAGGTCCTCAAGAGTAACACAATGAACAACGACTTCAGGATTAACACAATGAGAGCTTGATCTTCACTTCCCATCTTCTCTTCTCGAGCTACTATCCTAGCTTCTTCTTCAGAACATTCTTCCCACAGTCTGCTGAACTTGACTAACTTCTTTCTAGCATAGATCCCTTGAATGAAAGAGTCCCATGTCCTAGGGAGACCATTCAAGGTGGTCATCACAATTTCTGCATTCTCCACTTCTTCATCTACTGCTTCCAATTGTTCCTTGATCTGAGAAACCCTTGTGAAGTAAGACTGGATGGTCTCTGCATTATGGATCTTCACATTCTTCAGTTGATTTCTCAGAGTCATCTTACGGTTTATGTTCTTCCCTTCAAACAATTTGGTTAGGGCATCAAACATAGCTTTAGGTGTCTTGAGAGAGGACACCTGTGGGATAAGGTGATCCTTGATAGAATCAGCAATGATCCTCTTTGCCATAACCATCTTCTTCTTATGTAAGGCTTTTTCCTCATCTCCCTCTGGAACTGGAACCTCCTCATGGATGTAGGAGTCTAACTCATTTTCTTCCAGGACCAGGGAGATCATATACTTCCAGGCTGGAAAGTTATCAACTCCCTCAAGATTTTCATCAAGCTTGGTATGATGAGACATCTTAACAGAGAACCTCAAATGGAAATACAAAAGATTTTAGATCTTATCAGGTTCAAGATGTCGGATCTGAAACTTGAGCTGAAATCCTACAGTACTAGATCAGGAGCAAATTAGGGTTTTTCTTTTCCAGAGATCTGTCCACCCAAATTCCTTGACATTTGTCCCTAACTTCGATTTTGGGGAGGAGAGCAATCCAGGCCTGGGCTCACTGAAAAATTCCTCTTCTATGAAAAGCCCTAATTTCTGGCAGTAGTGTCGGGTCCAAAATTGAAAAACCTTAGAATTGGATTCTGCTTCGACAGAAAGATGCGCCCTAAGGAGGAGAGTTATTCCACCTTACTTTTGCTGAAAATCTGTGGAGGAAGATCCACAAACTAGGAAGCCCTAGTTCCCGCAGCTGCACAGTGTCTTCTTCTCATGTTAGCTCTGATACCATGTTAGTTTTTCAACATTAAGCTAGCATTATTAGGATCTTTAACTGAGAGAATAACAAGCACAACAATCAAACAAAAGAGACAATGAACATAGTGTTTTTCCTCGGGGAAACCATAAAGGAGAAAAACGCGCAAATTCCTCAGAGATAGAATCAGCACCAAAATAGAAAAGCCCAAAACAATAAGTGATATCTCGACAACAATAATCTTCTTCTTGTCTAGCCCCAGTGTCTTCTCCTTCCTCAACTATGCACTACACTTGAGTGTGGATGAGTTGTGTGATAAATAAAGACTCCAGTTCTCTATTTATACTAATCCCGACATGACTAAAACCCTACTAGGGCCGACCTCTACTAGGAGAGTCTAATAACCCTAGTGCCCCGGAACTGCAGGGACTTTAACCCTTAGACAATAGGAGGGTTACTCACTATGACTTGACATGACTTGTTTACATAATAGATCCTCCTGATCAGAACATCAGGGCATGACAATTTGACTCAATTACATAATAGATACATCCTGAAATAAACATCGGGTTACAAGACATAAGATACATCGATGAATACATTCCAAAGTTGCAAATACATCAACATAGAGGACTTTAAAATTATAAGGGAGATAAATGTTTTAATTATTGTTACCAATTTTAAGACAAATGGTAAAGTTCTACAAATAGCCATTAATAATCTAAATTGATTTACCATTGTGATATTAGAGAAATAAGATAATGTGGTGGTCTATTATGAATGCACATGTTTTGAACATTTTCTATTAAGAGAACCCCCCTAGACGACATGAATAATTATTTACAATCAATTATACCTTGATTCCCTAGGATTATAGACATCTATTGCAACATATCATTAGGAGGACCATTTTCCATTTTATTATATAAACATACATATCTCTTTATCCACGTATTCACCTCTATAAATCATATTGATCATTTTGAGAATCACGATATGGTATATACTCAGCACCCAATATTTTCAATAGTTTTTTTCCCTCTTTGCAACTATCAAGGAGCACATTATCAATTGGAAATACCTTATCTTTGAAAAACTGGGAATTAGTGAGAAATTTAAATGTACACTATAATTAAGAACTCATAAAAAAATATAGAAGATATGACTCATGGGTTCCACAACAGCTCCTGTGCACGCACTACAAATAGATGGAACAAGGGTAGACTAATAATACTCATTAATATTGTTAAAATAGAAGGTATTTGATGATTAGTTGTACCTTGAGTACTAGTAGTACTAAGAAACAACATATACAATACATTTATTTCAAGTTTTGTAGTAACTTTGTTGTCCATTGTTGGATATATCTTGACCCATGTTCAAAGAGAGAAGTGGTTGAATAATATGTCTTGTTAACAAACTTACTTAGCAGAAGCCCGAAAAATCATAGTGAAGAAGAGGTAATGGTCGTTCACAATACTTTGGTTAAAATTTTATAGTATGAAAGCATGGTAAAAGGAAAAAAACGACGATTTGTCAAAGGATCTAACGGTGCAGAGAAAAAAGATGAAGATCAATGGTCTGTATTATATCCGCTCCCTAAAAGATGCGAGGAAGATAAGTATATGTGGGCGTTCAATGTAGTATATGGATCAACGGTCGTCGATCCAACCGGATGAGATCTACGGTCTGTATGAGCTTCGCTTTGTGAACCTACGCACTTGTTAAAACAACGGAGCCCAGTGGAATTGAGTGTGTATCACTTGATCTAACGGCGGAGAAATAAAGGAAGATTACATCTACGATTGTGGATGAATCTGGAGCAGAAACTTGCACGATGGATAAGACCACGACGCTCAGCAGAATTGGATACGTGCCACCTGATCTGATGGCGAAGAAATAAAGGTGAAGTCGATCAACTGTCATAGATATATCCGGAGTGGGAAGTTGCTCGGCAGATAAAGGTAAAGGGCGGTTGCAGAATATAAACCACTGTCCACGTGGCCAATCGTGGTGTAATCCGGAGGCGAAAGCGGTTTAGAGGAAACCGCCAAAGGGACGCTCCGGAGTGGGGTCCTATAAAAGGGATGTTGACTTGTTCCGTGGTTATTTTATTGGCGCCGGATGAGTGAAAAATACCTGTGGATTCATCAACCTTCGACTGTCAATTTCAAACACACGCAGCCATGGTAAACAAGTAAGGCTTAAACGCCCATAATTCGTCCATCAGATTGCCATTATCAATTGAATTATGGACCAAGGGAAGGAATTACAAGGGTCTGGCCATATTATAGATGACAGGGAAGATTATTTAGTTGATAGAGACAGAGGCGTGTGTGACCATTTTCTATCCATAGGAAGCGTATCAGTCAGTAAAGAAAGGTTGTGGCACTACCATTCACAAGGAAATGATGTCTTGAATGTCTGTAAATCCTTTTTATATTATTTTGCTCTCGAACAAACCCTGCATTTTCCAGAATTCGTAGAGTGGTGCGTGGTCAATTATTCCCCTTCTCAAAGAGTCATTGTGAGTCAGTCTACTTCTCGAATACTCTGTAAAATCAATGCCAAAGTCGTCCGCAAAAATTTAAACATGCCCGACAGTTACCCTGACAACCGTGAACCTGTAAATGAGTCTATTCTTGCTGAATTATACAAAAGTTGTATCATTGAAGTCCGTTGTGAATTCCTGTCCAGTATTTTGAAAGAAGTTCAGTCTTTAGACGGTCTTTTCATGCCTTACCATGTTCATATTTTTAAAAATGAAGTTCAATTAGTGGTATCCCTGGTCTGTCAAATTTTGGGTCTTGACGATGATTGTCGTGTAAATGAAGTCATCCTTGGTTTTTTATTAAAAATGAGTTCATTTGGTTCAGAGTCTCAATCGGTTCCTGTGTTCAGTCTAGATGAGTACTTGGTAGAAGCAATACACCTTTAGTTAAGTGAATTCTCAAAGGACCGGTTCTTTAAATTTCAAACTTACTTGTTGAACATGTTGTTGTGTTCAAATGTCACTAAATTACAGTTTTTGAGTACCATCTTCTCTTCTGATTTGCCTAAGCAGATCAGCATGTTTGAGTTTTCCAATTCAATCATGCCAGAGATGTATAAAATGTTGTTCGATGAAGTGCTGCCCTGTGTGTTAGAAGATATGAAATGCCTGATGCAATCCTCGCCTGAAGATCGAGTCGGAGACTGGTTCCTGCATAAAGATTCTACTGTTTTGAGGATATATGGGTTCACTGGGGAACCATATAAGTTACTTGCTTTCCTCACTCCCAGATTTTTTGCATTAGAATTCATGAGGCAAAGGTTGCATTCAGAGAAAGAACATTTTGGATCCTTTAAAAAATCTTCAAATATCAAATTCCCTCTCAAGGTTAGCTCTTTTATTTTCAAAAATAAAGGTGCCTCATTGTTTATTGAAAAGTTATTGGGAAGCATGGAATTTCAAAAAGAGCCGAAGGCAATTTATAACCCTCACCACATAATTTCCCTAAGGAAGCAGGCCAACAAAAACAAACCATTTGAATACCAATTTATTGAAATATTGAATGAAACAGCAAATCTGTTGCAGTTTATGGAAACTCCAGGGTCCGATGGAGATGCTAGCACTTTACCAGTTACCGTTTCACAAGTGACAGAGGATCCTAATGTTTTGATTAAAAGGAGTCTGTCTGAAATTGAAAACATGGAGGTGGATGAAGATGGATTACATAAAAAGGAAAGATTGTTACAAGTTAGTGGAGTCTCAAGTGAAGAGGTTTTTGATGATTTCAAGAGAGTTGCTTTAGTCCCAACGAAATCTGTACAAGTAAATCAATTTTATTTTAAAAGTGTAGATATTTCAGAACCAAACTCAATTTTCAAATCCAAGGAAGAGCTTAAGGCCAGTTATATGGAGAAAAGAAAGCAGTCTCTAGAAGAGACAAGAAGTTTAGTCCCAAAGCTAAGGAATTTAAACAATCCAAAAACCTCCCTGGTTTCTGCCAGATATGCAGAAAGAAATACCTTCAAATTGGCCATGGTGAGTGACAAGAAAGTGGCAGAAATGGAACTAAGATTGGATAAGATTAGTGTACCTGACAAGATACAGCTTCATAAGCAAAGAAGTGATATTATTTATTCATATATGTTACAAGCTACGATGAGAATCAATAAACTACAAATTTTGGTAGATAAGTTAGAGATTCAATTGAAACATGAAAGAGTTGAAAATAAGGCCAATACCATTCAGATTAAGAAACTACAAGCAGATATTATTAGTTCAGGCAATGAAAGAGATAACACCCAAGCTGTCAGAAGAATGTTGGAAGAAAAGGACAATTCTCTCCAAGTTTTGAAGAGAAGATTGAAGATCCCAGGCTCAGAACACGTTCAATCATCCAAATTATTGGCACTGCAAGAAGAGAAGGACAAGACGCAGCAGGAGATGATGGAACATAAAGGAAAAGCTGTTGAGTTACAAGAGGAAAATGACAGATGGGAAGCCGAACGGAGTGAGCTGATATCTCAAATTGCCTTGCTGAAAAGAGACCAAAACGAGGAAAAGGAAATCATGGAAGAATTGATGAGTCAGACTCCTATTGATGAGGACCTGTCTATTGTAAATATTGATAAACCATTGAATGACTTTTCTGTGGATGACTTGTTAATACCTATGTCCCAGGTCAGCTTAAAGGATGAAGAAATAATAGAGTTAAAGGCGGAGAATGAAAATATCAAGTCCGAGTTAGCCAAAATGAATGAAAGTAAAAATAAAATATTGCAAGACAGAAGCCAGTTACAAAAGAAGTTCAATGAATTGAAGGAGAGAAACATAGGTAAGGGTCCCCTGCAGGGGGCGAAACACATAATTTGGGACACCCTATCTGTAGAAGTTACAAAATTCAGACACTATTTGAACTTTGTTGATGACCAGTGCATATTGATCAATTTGGCCAACCAAAGACTAAAATTGATAAATGAAACTATGGATAGAAAGCCCCTTGCCACAGCCCAGAACGCGCTGAATTTTTTAAATACATTGACGTACCAGAAGTTACATGATATGGGAATAAAATACAGGATATCAATAGTATTATGGGCTAAGAAGTTTATCCACAAGAATCATTTAATGAAGACGGTCCAAGACAGACCTGAGGAAATGGTTTCACAGGTTAATAACTTCAAGTAGGTTTTCAAAGAGCTATTTGAGGACGGCCTCCCTTCCTTTTGGGATGAAGAGGGACGGATGTTCTCTTAGGAGCACTATCACAGCTTGTTAGTTCAAATCCGCATGGATCATTCCAAATTCGATGATTTGGAAAAGGGCCTAACAGGGAAAGTTATTGTGGACAAACTGACAGAGGATTTCAAAATCTTGCAAAAGTTCCTAATTATTAAGAAAGGATTGCCCAAGGTATCATATGAAGCTTACATGGAGCTGGAAGTGTCAATTCGAGAAATGATGGAATGTGATACCCCGAGCACGGAGCAGTGGAAAGCCGTAGAGAGGTTTGGAAATACAAAATACATCCTTCATCTGTAGAGACAGGTGTTACGCGCCAAGGAGCTGACTAGACGAGGACATGTACCAAGTTGATTTTAGCTTAATGATTTGTTAGGATTGAAGCTGTCGTTTATTCCTAAAAGTTAGGAATTTAGTTACAAGACTTTAATTAAGCCGATCATTCAGTTATGATTCTTCTTGGAAGATCAAATTATTTTATGTATATATTTGCATCTATTTTATGAGATGGGGGTTGGAACCCATCGTGTTGTTGAAGGTTTTGAAAGACATATTATTTTGAATAACAGAGCGAATGCATAAGAATTATCAGAGATTCCTGTGTCGTTTCCATTACAGTCTGTATTTCTTTCCTTATGTGATTGTCTTTTCCAGTGTAACACTGCATTTTGTTTTTCTTCATATCTGAAACACAAGTATTTGATGATTGGAATTCATAATGTTTATGCTCTGATCATCATTATGGATATTTTATTCATTCTTCTACTAAAGTTAATATAGAACTCATCTTTGATGCTCTGTATTAATGGGCTGTTCATTGTTGCTTCTGTCCCACCTGAACTAAATGAATGACTGTGATGAAATGATTACCTTGCCTCTGATAAATCTCATGTACATGTCTTTGTGATATTTTTATTATTATGTGACTCCATGCCCAATGGTTATGTGTTGTTTCAACCATCTATATAAATCTGTGAATGTTAGCTATATCTGGTCTTGTTAAATCTATATTGAGAGATCCCTCTCTGGAAGAAAAACCAGTTTCTTTCTAAAGTGGTTTTGCTGTTACCTTGGGATTTACCTTTACAACCTTGGGTACATTCTGAGTGCTAACAAACTGGTGCCGTTGCCGGGGAACGAAAGTGCATATCTACCCTGGGGGAACGACAGTGTTTAAAGAAAATTTCTGTGGGAAAACAGAAATTTTTAGTAGTAAAAAGGGTTGTATATTTGCCCTGGCGACTCCATTGTAAAACTTCTTTAGAACTTAAGGAGTCATTCTGGATTCGAGAAGACACACGCGAGGTAACTCTGATACCGAAATCTTGAAAAGTTTCGAATACCGAGAAAGGTTATTTAAAAGAAAAAATAAAGAAAAATTAGGTTTTCCTTTGTTTGGTGCATCATCATTTCTAGAGTCTCACATTGATCCAGAATGGGAAGTTAATGCTGGGAAAAGTCTGTTGAGAACCAAATCCGAGTCTGACCTTAAGAATACTGAGTTTAATCCTCAAAGGTTAGAATCTTATTTGTTGGATTCCCTCTGGAGAGATTTGCAACAGACCACTAAAGTTGAAACATTTACCTCTCAAAATACTCAAAGCTCTTCAGTTCCTATGAATCCACCTAGACCAATGGCTGCCAGATTTGCTCCCTTGCGTTTGCCTCCTTTATTACACGACCTTCCTCGGAACTATTCTCAAAGAATTTACTTGTTTGATGGGGAAGGTGATGTGACCGCAAAACAACATGTTTCCAAGTTTGAATATTTCATTGACTTAGAAGAAGTTGATTATCCAGATGTTAAAATGTGGTTGTTTGCCCAAAGTTTTTCAGGTGAGGCAAAGAAATGGTTTAAAGATTTTCCAAATGGATCTATAATAAATTTTCAAGCTTTCCAAAATGCTTTCCTAGATAGGTGGGATGATAAACAGAACCCTTTGCAGCTCTTATATCAGTATAACAGTCTCAAAAAAGGAGGTTTCGAATCTGTCCATGAATTTTCTAGCAGATTTATGAGGGTTTATAATTCCATTCCGGAGGGTATAAAACCTTCTATGGCCGCAGCCAAATTGCACTATGCTGGAGCTTTTGATAATGATTTTGCTCTCATTAAGGGAGAGAAAATCAACAACTCTTGCAGCCATGTTTACAGATGCTCTAGAAGTAGAAGCAAACATGATGGCAAGTGGAAAGATGAAACATAGAGATATTGATAGAAGGAAAAAGGAAGAAAATTTGCCTTCTGCTTCTTCTTCTACTAATGATGTCAAATTTGAAATGATGTTGAAAACCATGGAAAAGTTGATGGATAGATTAACATTGGATAATAGGGGATTCAATAGAGAACAAGCAGAGCCTCAAATCAGGAATCCTAATTTCAGAAGACCGAATCCTCCAGTTCCTCCCCAAAACCGACAAAGAGATGTAAGAAATCCAAGAAATCAGGAGGAACGACAAATTCGTCCACCATTCCCGGAAAATTATGTTGCTGATGAAGAAGATCCCGCTGAAAATGAGATTCATCTTTTTGGAGAACAGGACTCAGAGATATATCTTACTGAGGAAGAGCATAACATGTTTGGACGGGAAGATGGAAGTGAAGAATTTGAAATGGAGACCGAGCAGTATCAAAGGGGTTATTTACATGCTATGGATGATGTACAGAGGAAAATCAAACTGAGGAACAGGGATGTCCTCATAAATAAAGGAAAGGCAAACCCAAATCAGCCTTCCACTAGTGCTTTGAATGTAGAAAAGGGAAAAGAACTGCAAAAAGAGTCTTTTGTAAATAAAGAGGTTGAAAATGATGAACAAAGAGATAAAGCAATAAAGCAGGAGGCTCCGGTTGATTTGGAAAAAATTGGTTCTGGCTTCAATTTACAAAATGAACTTTCAAAGCTAAAAATCTCTGTTCCATTTAATGAGTTATTGAGAAATACTAAATACATAAGTACTATCACAAAAATGGTCAAAAATCAAGGAGAATGGCAATCTGAAATTTTAGAGTTGAACGATGATAACCCTGCTATTTCATTTGGGTCAAAGGTTGAAAATTTAGAAAGTGAAGAAGTCCCTCCTTTCTATTTGAGTTTAAATGTGCATGATAAGGTGGTCCACAATGCTATGCTAGACTCAAGGGCATCACATAACTTAATGCCGAAAGGAGTGGTAGAGAGTTTGGGATTAGAAGTAACAAGACCTTATAAAGATATGTACTCGTTTGATTCTAAAAGAGTGAAATGCCTTGGTTTGATTAAAGATATGGTGGTAACCCTAAATAAATTGCCATCTAAAACGATAGTCATGGATGTGGTTGTGGCAGATATTCCACCTAAGTTCGGGGTACTGTTGTCAAGATCTTGGACTTCCAAGTTAAAAGGTATTTTACAGATGGATATGTCCTATGCTACAATTCCTGTGCGAGATGGGAGCAAAAGATTATATAGTGAAAAAAGAACCCCTTATGTAGTGAGCAGTCAAGATAAACCTGAAATTCATCACATCTATGCTGTTGATACTGATTTGGGGTCTTCCATTTTCTTTAATGATGTTGTTCCACATGATGTAGAAGAGGCATTGCAGAAGAAGTCTGAGGAGAATAAGGAAAAGGAAGTACTAGAATAGGATGCTTTGGAAGCGAAAAAAAAAAGGGAAGGTCAGTGGATTATGTACTTTGATGAATCTGCTGCAAAAATAGGTGATGGAGCTGGTGTGTATATAATTTCTCCTATTCGGGATTTCAAAGCTTTATCATATAAATTAACATTTGAGTGCACAAATAATGTGGCAGAATATGAAGCTTTGTTACTGGGATTGCATGCTTTGAAAGATTTGGGAGCTCAAAAAATAAGAGTCTTGGGGGACTCAGAGTTGGTGATAAATCAAGTAAATGAAAGCTATCAAACCAGGCATCCTCGAATGAGGGCTTATAGAAATGAAGTATGGGATATGTTAGGAAACTTCTTTACAGAGCATGCAATTCAAGTAGTTCCCAGACATGAAAATTTGGTAGCTGATTCTTTAGCTGTGGCCGCTGGAAAATTTGAAACCCCTGGTGCTGGTCAAAGGGAATAACAGGTGGAAATTGTGAATAGGCCCTCTATTCCTGATAACTCTAAATACTGGCAGGTGTTCGAAGATGATATGCAGATCAGAAGGTTCCTAGAGCTCTCAGGAGAATTTGTCAATTCTCCTATTGACACTGAAAATGACAATGGCGAGAGTATTCAAGATGATGAAGATTTTGAGAAAGAAGGGTACGGTGCTGAAAAGTTAAAGGGAACTCTAGGAGGTAAGGATATTATCCAATAAAAAAATAATTTCATACCAAGAGGTCTGATTCCTTTGGAAAAGCTTTTCGATTAGAATGATGTTGCTAAAAATCCAAAAGTAAAGCCTGTTGAGAATGCTGTTGAGGATAGAAATATTGGCACTAAAGAGAATCCTAAGATTGTGAAATTATCCAAGAAGTTGCCTGAAAAATAAAAAGAAGAGTATGTGAAATTAATGAAAAAATATACGGATGTATTTGCGTGGAGTTATGAAGATCTGAAGGAGTATGATACATCTATCATACAACATACTATTCCTATAAAGCCTGGAGAGAAACCTTTCGAGTAGAAGCTCAGAAGGATAAACCCTAAGTTGCTCCCTATTTTTGAGAAGGAAATTAAAAAGTTATTTGATGCCAATATCATTGTCACTCTAAGGTTTTCGAAGTGGGTTGCAAACCTTGTTCCTGTTAGAAAGAAGAATGGAGAAAAATGATTGTGTATAGATTTCTGGAACTTAAACAAAGTGTCTATGAAGGACAATTATCCTTTGCCAAAGATGGACCATATATTGCAGAAAGTAGTTGGAGCTGAAAGAATTTCAAAGTTGGATGGTTTTTCCAGCTATAATCAGATCAAAGTATTACCTGAAGATCAAGAGAAAACTACTTTCACTACACCTTGGGGCACTTTTATGTATGCAAAAATGCCTTTTGGCTTAATGAATGCAGGAGCTAATTTCCAACGGGCTATGGACATCGCTTTTGCAGGGGAAATCAGGAATTTTTTAGTGATCTACATGGACGATATCACAGTCTATTCAGAATCTGACAAAGAGCATCTGCGTCATCTGGAGAAAGTTTTCATGAAATGTAGGAAGTTTGCTATATCTCTGAACCCGAAGAAATCCAATTTTGCATTAGAAGAAGGAAAGTTGTTGGGCCATATAATATCAAAAGATGGAATAAAAATTGATCCTGAAAGGGTGAGTGCAATTCTGAAAGTAGGTGAACCCAAGAGTAAAAAGGAGATACAATCATTCTTGGGGCAGGTAAATTTTTTGAGAAGGTTTGTGCCAAGTTTTGCCGAGATCTTAAGGAATATCACAAATATGTTGAAGAAAGGTCACGAGATAAAATGGAATGTTGAAGCTAGCAAGTCTTTCTGGGAAATCAAAAAAGCAATATCAAAGGCTCCTGTGTTGGTGAGCCCAGATTTTACCAAAGACTTCTCAGTATTTTCATATGCTTCAGAATACACTATAGCAGCAGTTCTATTACAGAAAAATGATGAGAATTTGGAGCAGCCCATAGCATTTTTTAGCAAAATGTTAAGGGATGGAGAATTAAAATATGACATTATGGAGAAACAAGCTTATGCCTTAGTCAAAGCATTGAAATATTTCAGAGTGTATATTCTGCATTCACACATAATTGCACATGTTCCAACCGCTGCAGTAAAGGGAATCTTGACACAACCAGATCCAGAAGGTAGAAGAGCAAAATGGATTGCTACATTATTGGAATATGATATCGAAATAAAGCCCACCAAGTTGATTAAAGGACAAGGATTAGCTAAAATGATGGCTAATTCAAATTGTGAAGCTTTACAAATTAATTTCTTATCTCATCAAGCTAATCAGCTAGATACAAAAGTGGAAGTAATGGCTGATTCTGTGGCTTCTCCATGGTATTCTGATATTATGTATGTTCTTCGAAATTTACAAGCACCAGAGGGGTTGAGTAAGTCAAGAGCCCGATCCATAAAATTAAAAGCTGCCAAATTTTGTATCCTAAATCAATATCTTTATTGGAAAGACCCTGGAGGAGTGTTGCTGAATTGTCTTTTGGAAAATGAAGCTCAGCATACAGTCAAAGAATTTCATAAGGGAGATTGTGGAGGGCATCATTCTTGGAAGGTGACGGCAAACAACATTCTAAGAGCAGGCTATTATTGGCCTACGTTATTTTCAGATGTGTATAAAGAAACCAGTAAGTGTCAATTTTTTTACGGAAAGAGAAAGGTACTTCCTCCCCCTTTGAATCCCATAACAGTTGAAGCTCCTTTCCAGCAGTGGGGTTTGGATTTTATTGGAGAAATAAACCCCAATTCATCAGGACAACACAAATGGATTCTTACAGCTACAGATTATTTTACAAAATGGATTGAAGCTATTCCTACTAGGAGAGCCACTGAGACTGTAATCATGGATTTCCTTGAAGAAAATATATTGGCTCGATTCGAATGCCCCAGAAGAATAATAATAGACAATGCAACTGCGTTTAAATCCAAGAAAATGATTGATTTCTGTCACAAGTATCATATAAGCCTCAATCATTTAACCTCCTATTATCCACGGGGAAATGGGTTAGCTGAATCTTCTAATAAAATCCTAGTAAGGATCATCAGGAAGCTGTTAGAAGATAACAAAAGGTCCTGGCACACCAAGCTCAAGTATGCTCTCTGGGCTGATAGGATTAGCACCAAAAGAGAAATTAGCATGTCTCTGTTCCAACTGGTGTATGGGACTAAAGTTGTTTTTCCAGCATCGTTAGGTGTCCCAGTCATGAGGTATTTGCAAGATCAGCAAGAAGAACCAAATCATATGCAAAGGAGGATAAATCAGATTATTGGACTGGATGAGCAAAGGAATAAATCTTATGACAAGGTGCAATCACATCAGGAGAAAATGAAAAGTACTTTTGACAGGAGAATCAAAGAAGAGCAGTTTCAGATTGACGATTTGGTCCTGAAGTGGAATGCTCTGAAAGAAGACAAACATGGGAAATTTGATCATATGTGGGTGGGTCCTTATGTTGTTGCTGGCTACAGAGGACAAAACGCATTTCTACTAAAATATCCGAACAGGGTTCCTCTAGATAGTAACCCTGTCAATGGAAGGTATCTGAAACATTACCTGTCCTAAAGAGGAGGGTAAATTTGTATTATAGCCTGTAAATACTTATTTTTCTTTACAAAGTCAACGAAAAAGCTAAGCCGAATGTATTTTAAGCTCGCGATGAAGGCCCTAAGATTCAGGAGGCATGCTTTCCTTTCTAAAAACCAAAAATAATATATCTATGAAAAACAAAAGATGAGTTTTTTGGGAGTTATTGTGAAAAATAAAAAACAGGCACCTAGTCTACGATTCCTTTGATACCTCGCGGGGAGGATATCATCCCTAGATGGAACCAGTTGTTAACAACCTTACTTAGCAGAAGCTTGAAAAATCATAGTGAAGAAGAGGTAATGGTCGTTTGCAATACTTTGGTTAAAATTTTATAGTATGAAAGCATGGTAAAAGGCGAAAAACGACGATTTGTCAAAGGATCTGACGGTGCGGAGAAAAAAGATGAAGATCAATGGTCTGTATTATATCCGCTCCCTAAAAGATGCGAGGAAGATAAGTATATGCGGCCGTTTAATGTAGTATATGGATCAACGGTCGTCGATCCAGCCGAATGAGATCTACGGTCTGTATGAGCTCCGCTTTGTGAACCCGCGCACTTGTTAAAACGACGAAGCCCAGCGGAATTGAGTGCATATCACTTGATATAATGGCGGAGAAATAAAGGCAGATTACATCTACGATTGTGGATGAATCCGGAGCAGAAACTTGCACGATGGATAAGACCACGACGCTCAGCGGAATTGGATACGTGCCACCTGATCTGACGGCGGAGAAATAAAGGTGAAGTCGATCAACGGTCACAGATAGATCTAGAGCAGGAAGGTGCTCGACAGATAAAGGTAAAGGGCAGTTGCGAAATATAAACCACTATCCACGTGGCCAATCGTGGTGTAATCCGGAGGCAAAATCGGTTTAGAGGAAACCGCCAAAGGGACGCTCCGGAGTGGGGTCCTATAAAAGGGAAGTTGAATTGTTCCATGGTTATTTTATTAGCGCCGGATGAGTGAAAAAGACCTGCGGATTCGTCAACCTTCGACTGTCAATTTTGAACACACGCAGCCATGGTAAACAGGTAAGGATTAAACGCCCATAATTCCTCCATCAGATTGCCATTATCAATTGAATTAGGGACCAAGGGAAGGAATTACAAGGGTCTGGCCATATTATAGATGACAGGGAAGATTATTTAGTTGATAGAGACAGAGGCGTGTGTGACCATTTTCTGTCCATAGGAAGCGTATCAGTCAGTAAAGAAAGGTTGTGGCACTACCATTCACAAGGAAATGATGTCTTGAATGTCTGTAAATCCTTTTTATATTATTTTTCTCTCGAACAAACCCTACATTTTCCAGAATTCGCAGAGTGGTGTGCGGTCAATTATTCCCCTTCTCAAAGAGTCATTGTGAGTCAGTCTACTTCTCGAATACTCTGCAAAATCAATGCCAAAGTCATCCGCGAAAATTTAAACCTTCCCGACAGTTACCCCGACAACTGTGAACCTGTAAATGAGTCTATTCTTGCTGAATTGTACAAAAGTTGTATCACTGAAGTCCGTTGTGAATTCGTGTCTAGTATTTTGAAAGAAGGTCAGCCTTTAGACGGTCTTTTCATGCCTTACCATGTTCATATTTTTAAAAATGAAGTTCAATTAGTGGTATCCCTGGTCTGTCAAATTTTGGGTCTTGACGATGATTGTCGTGTAAATGAAGTCATCCTTGGTTTTTTATTAAAAATGAGTTCATTTGGTTCGGAGTCTCAATCGGTTCTTGTGTTCAGTCTAGATGAGTACTTGGCAGAAGCAATACACCTTCAGTTAAGTGAATTCCCAAAGGACCGGTTCTTTAAATTTCAAACTTACTTGTTGAACATGTTGCTGTGTTCAAATGTCACTGAATTACAGTTTTTGAGTACCATCTTCTCTTCTGATTTTCCTAAGCATATCAGCATGTTTGAGTTTTCCAATTCAATCATGCCAGAGATGTATAAAATGTTGTTCGATGAAGTGCTGCCCCGTGTGTTAGAATATATGAAATGCTTGATGCAATCCTCGCCTGAAGATCGAGTCGGAGACTGGTTCCTGCATAAAGATTCTACTGTTTTGAGGATATATGGGTTCACTGGGGAACCATATAAGTTACCTGCTTTCGTCACTCCCAGATTTTTTGCATTAGAATTCATGAGGCAAAGGTTGCATTCAGAGGAAGAACATTTTGGAGCCTTTAAAAAATCTTCAAATATCAAACTCCCCCTCAAGGTTGGCTCTTTTATTTTCAAAAATAAAGGTGCCTTAGTGTTTATTGAAAAGTTATTGGGAAGCATGGAATTTCAAAAAGAGCCAAAGGCAAATTATGACCCTCACCACATAATTTCCCTAAGGAAGCAGGCCAACAAAAACAAACCATTTGAACACCAGTTTATTGAAAGATTGAATGAAACAACAAATCTGTTGCAGTTTATGGAAACTCCAGGGTCCGAGGGAGATGCTAGTACTTTACCAGTTACCATTTCACAAGTGACAGAGGGTCCTAATATTTTGATTAAAATGAGTCTGCCTTATATTGAAAACATGGAGGTGGATGAAGATGGATTACATAAAAAGGCAAGATTGTTACAAGTTAGTGGAGTCTCAAGTGAAGAGGTTTCTGATGATTTCAAGATATTTGCTTTAGTCCCAATGAAATCTGTACAAGTAAATCAATTTTCTTTTAAAAGTGTAGATAGTTCAGAACCAAGCTCAATTTTCAAATCCAAGGAAGAGCTTAAGGCCAGTTATATGGAGAAAATAAAGCAGTCTCTGGAAGAGACAAGAAGTTTACTCCCGAAGCTAAGGAATTTAAACAATCCGAAAACCTCCCTGTTTTCTGCCAGAGATGCAAAAAGAAATACCTTCAAATTGGCCATGGTGAGCGACAAGAAAGTGGTAGAAATGGAACTAAGATTGGATAAGATTAGTGTACCTGACAAGATACAGCTTCATAAGAAAACAAGTGATATTATTTATTCATATCTATTACAAGCTACGATGAGAATCAATAAACTACAAATTTTGGTAGATAAGTTAGAGATTCAATTGAAACATGAAAGAGTTGAAAATAAGGCCAATACCATTTAGATTAAGAAACTACAAGCAGATATTATCAGTTCAGGAAATGAAAGAGATAACACCCAAGCTGTCAGAAGAATGTTGGAAGAAAAGGACAATGCTCTCCAAGTTTTGAAGAAAAGATTGAAGATCCCAGGCTCAGAACACGTTCAATCATCTGAATTATTGGCACTGCAAGAAGAGAAGGACAAGACACAGCAGGAGATGATGGAACATAAAGGAAAAGATGTCGAGTTACAAGAGGGAAAGGACAGATGGGAAGCCGAACGGAGTGAACTGATATCTCAAATTGCCTTGCTGAAAAGGGACCAAAACGAGGAAAAGAAAATCATGGAAGAATTGATGAGTCAGACTCCTATTGATGAGGACCTGTCTATTGTAAATATTGATAAACCATTGAATGACTTTTCTGTGGATGACTTGTGAATACCTATGTCCCAGGTCAGCTTAAAGGATGAAGAAATAAAAGAGTTAAAGGCGGAGAATGAAAATATCAAGTCTGAGTTAGCCAAAATGAATGAAAGTAAAAATAAAATATTGCAAGATAGAAGCGAGTTAAAAAAGAATTTCAATGAATTGAAGGAGAGAAACATAGGTAAGGGTCCCCTGCAGGGGGCGAAACACATAATTTGGGACACCATATTTGTAGAAGTTACAAAATTTAGAAACTATTTGAACTTTGTTGATGACCAGTGCATATTGATCAATTTGGCCAACCAGAGACTAAAATTGATAAATGAAACTATGGATAGAAAGCCCCTCACCACAGCCCAGAACGCGCTGAATTTTTTAAATTCATTGACGTACCAGAAGTTACATGATATGGGAATAAAAGACAGGATATCAATAGTATTATGGGCTAAGAAGTTTATCCACAAGCATCGTTTAATGAAGACGGTCCGGGACAGAGCTGAGGAAATGGTTTCACAGGTTAATAACTTCAAGCAGGTTTTCAAAGAGCTATTTGAGGACGGCCTCCCTTGCTTTTGAGATGAAGAGGGACGGATGTTCTCTTAGGAGCACTATCACATCTTGTTAGTTCAAAGCCACCTGGATCATTCCAAATTTGATGATTTGGAAAAGGGCCTAACAGGGAAAGTTATTGTGGACAAACTGACAGAGGATTTCGAAATCTTGCAAAAGTTCCTAATTATCAGGAAAGGATTTCCCAAGATATCATATGAATCTTACATGGATTTGGAAGTGTCAATTCGAGAAATGATGGAATGTGATACCCCGAGCACAGAGCAGTGGAAAGCCGTAGAGAGGTTTGGAAAGACAAAATACATCCTTCATCCGTAGAGACAGGTGTTACGCGCCAAGGAGCTGACTGGATGAGGACATGTACCAAGTTGATTTTAGCTTAATGATTTGTTTGGATTGAAGCTGTAGTTTATTCCTAAAAGTTAGGAATTTAGTTACAAGACTTTAATTAAGCCGATCATTCAGTTATGAATCTTCTTGGAAGATCAAATTATTTTATGTATATATTTGCATCTATGTTATGAGATGGGGGTTGGAACCCATCGTGTTGTTGAAGGTTTTGAAAGACATATTATTTTGAAGAACAGAGCGAATGCATAAGAATTATCAGAGATTCCTGTGTCGTTTCCATTACAGTCCGTATTTCTTTCCTTATGTGATTGTCTTTTCCAGTGTAACACTGCATTCTATTTTTCTTCATATCTGAAACACAAATATTTGATGATTGGAATTCATAATGTTTATGCTCTGATCATCGTTTTGGATATTTTATTCATTCTTCTACTAAAGTTAATATAGAACTCATCTTTGATGCTATGTATTAATGGGTTGTTCATTGTTGCTTCTATCCCACCTGAACTAAATGAATGATTGTGATGAAATGATTACCTTGCCTCTGATAAATCTCATGTACATGTCTTTGTGATATTTTTATTATTATGTGACTCTATGCCCAATGGTTATGTGTTGTTTCAACCATCTATACAAATCTGTGAATGTTAGCTATATCTGGTCTTGTTAAATCTGTATTGAGAGATCCCTATCTGGAAGAAAAACCAGTTTCTTTCTAAAGTGGTTTTGTTGTTACCTTGGGATTTACCTTTACAACCTTGGGTACATTCTGAGTGCTAACAAAGCTTTAAAAGAATGTATCAACTATATCAGCATCATCCCCACAATTGTCTTGTTGGAATGAATTTAACAACTTTTCCTTCAAGGCATGGGTATCTCATAAGAAATCATCCATGCCATATTTTGTATATTTATTTTCATTCCCAACATTTGAACAACCAGTGCTACTTTAGATGTTCTAAATTGGTGAATTGGTACATTGTGGGAATTGAATGCCATACATGCTTGGTAAGCGCCCCTCTTTGAATTTTGCTCATTTATAAACTTCTCTCAAACCAACATTGTAGTGGGGTACATTGGTAAACTTGAAAAATTTTGAGAAGATTATTCAAAATATAAGTGCTAAAGAATGCAAACATTAACATTAATATCTAATAGGTTTTAAACATTCAAGTTTACATATGTTGAAAGTCGTGTAGATGTAACAAACCAAACCTCCTCTTTAACATTTCAAAAGATTGGGTAGATTTTTTTTAAGCTATTTCATTTTCAACAACCAAAAACATTAGTCTCAAAGAATTACATGGCATTACCAGTCAAGTGCATTACCCATCAATTCTTAAATTTTACAAACGAAAATAAAAGTATGATTAATGTAAGAGATTCTCACATGGTATTACTAACAAACACTTATATATGTTTTCCATCATTCATTCATGTTATCACAATATTATTAATTTTGTTTTTTCTTATAACTTATACAACGGTATGTTTTATGTGTGCAAAACTATGATTCACAATCCATTCATTATATACAAATTAGAAAGTGAGTACTCTAAAAACATCACATACTTGTGAAGCATTAACTTGGGTCACTTTGTAGTGACAAAACACATAAAATATAAAATCAAGAGAAATAGACACCAATATACGTGGTTCACCCCTAACCAGGGGCTACGTCCACAAAAAATTGTTAATATCTCTATTAATTATTCGCCAAAAAGGGTTACAAATCTGCATTGCAACTACCGAAAATAATTTTCTTTTTTCCTCAAGGTGCTTTTCACCAATATCTTTTCAAAATGTCATTCATCATTATTGCAAGGCCTTCTTCTTAAACAAAAACAATACCAACTTTTGTTTTAACTATCCATGAAAACTATAGTTCTCAAAAAACCTTGACTATGATCTAAGATTTATCCTTCCACCAAACATTTATCTGACTTTGCAGCTAATAAGTTTCTCATAACAATCATTAGAGTTTAGTCCTTTAACTAATCAAAGTGTAACTTAAAAAAAAAAACACAAGAGAAATCATACTAATTGAATATTTAAAGGTTTGATTCTTGAGTTTTCTTGTATCTTGTCCACTAATAAATAAATTTTATTCTTACCCATACAAAAGAGTTGTAGCTTTACAATTCTTGCCACATGTAATATAGATAAGTAATCCATACTTCAATCTTTGTACAATTCATGTAAAATATATATATATANTTTTTGAAAACGGGCCACCGTACCCGTCCTTGGAAGTGGTTCCATAGCTCCCTGGTTTGGTTCTCCAATCTCGTCCACAGCTAGTTGTCAAGTGAGGAGATTGGATCCAAATGGGTACGGAGTGAACTCAACGTACACCGCGGAAAATGGCATGGCCAAATATGGAAGGAAAATTATGTGATGTGATTGATGGAAAACCAGAAAAAAGTGATCTTGTAACGTCCCTGACCCTCCGACCGATGAAGAGGACGCTACCATACCATTAACTATCCGGGCAAGTAGCCCCATGAACATGTACATATATAATAAAAACTGAAATGTTTGAACATAGAAAATGCTAAGATGCATAATTATTCAACATACAGCGGAAGCAAAACATACATTCAGGCATTCAACATGTTCATCATGTCCATTAAACATCAAATATGATTGCATAGACAATGTAGTCAAGAATACTTATCTTATCAATAACTTGCCCCACAACCAGCTACGTCGTTGCAACGTTCCACCCAACCATAGGCCAGTGCACTCCTTAATCTCTCAGCAACACTACCACCCCCGAGCTGGGCATGATTCCCCAAGGAATAAGGAAGTAGCAGGCACACACATAGCCCAAAAATACACAAATCGTCCAAGCCAACACCGTTGGGTTTATCAAGCCATCAAGGAGCTGGGAAAAGATGAATGCTAAGCTGGTAAGCTCACTGAAGAGCTAAGAACACCTACACCAAAGCTAGCCTGACTTCTAGGACACCCACACACACCCAACACAAGGAATTAGTCCGTTCTCTGCTACACAGTCCCTCAGGCCCTGAATTCCCTTCCAGTGCTATTCAGGGGTTATGGAGAAGAAATCCAGCCCTCTAGCTCTGTCTGTGTGGCTCCCAAAAACACCAGGTTTATCAAGCATACCAAGCCTTCATTCCCACTCCAACATAGTCCGAAGACCAACCACTGCATACACACAACAATGTCAAGCGGTTCATGACTCTGTGAGAAACAAAAGAAACAGGATGGCAACCAAACATGGTGAACGCATCTCAGGCCAAGCAAAGGGATTCAGAGTTGTTCTTGGCCCTAACATGGCCAAAACAACTCAGTAGCAACCCAAAAGTATGTAATTTCCCCCATAGCAAACCAAAATCGTGGATTAAACCAACAACATCCAAATCGTGGATGAACCAATAGCAACCCAAAAATGGGGAACAAAAACCACAACCACGATCTCACCACTGAAGCAACGTGAAAGACCACAGACTCTCAGCATGGAGATGGAAATGTTTGCACAAACCCACCAATTAAGGGAAATTGCACACACAACAAAACCAAAACCGTGGATGAAAACCACATCGATTTCGCAGCTGCATGAGTTAAAATGTCGCTGACCTCGGCGTGAGGAGAAGAAGGAAAACGACTCCCTAGCTCTTTACATGAGGGAAAAATCCCAAATCCTGTGCATGAGGAGAGAATTTGACCTTCCCTGCGTGAGGATGGGAAATAATGGAAGAATGGGTAGTGGTTTCCTTGACTACGTGAGGGTGAAGAGTCTGCTGGTGGAGTGTGCATGTGGGCAAGGACTGACAGTCTTGCCACCCACCACTACCCAGCAATAATTGCCTAACTAACACCAGGGTTTAACAGCTGGCACATGGCTTTTCCCCATAGGCCCAAGGTTTAATAATTCCCCCTCCTTATCCTTAGGAAAATCATGCCCTTTTCATCATGTTTGCATTGGCATAGCTGGTTGGGTTCATTTTAATTAAAATGCATAATTACATGATGCCAAAACTGTAATGTGTCGTATATCACGATATACCATCGGCAACGATTTTAATCGCTGAAACATAACACAACCAAATCGATGGTGGGGCTTTTGCTTTTAGCTCCACACCACGATTAATTACAATATATACATCATATACATTTAATGTAAACGAGGTCAAAACCAAGGTGTTACATTCCCCTCCCCCTTCAATAGCACTATCCTCAGTGCTTTACAAAATTGAACAAAATGCTACACTAGTATCGCCTCAGTGTTCCGCAGAATTGAACAAAAATGGATGTGCCAATCGCATGGAATCCTCCAGCTCCCACGTAGCCTCTTCAGGACCGTAGTGCTCCCACTGCACCTTCAGCTAACCCATGGCTCAGTTCTGGAGCATTGTGACCTTCCTGTCGAGGATGCAGATTGGCTCGATTTGGAACTCTCCCTCGAGTTCCACCTGAATGACATCCCAATTTATCACATGGTTAGGTTCATGTACATATCTCTTAAGCAAAGAAACATGAAAAACATTATGATCTCTAGTGCTAGCAAGCAATGCAAGTCTATATGCAACTAGCCCTATTCTTTCAAGCACTTCAAAAGGTCCACAATATCTTGGTGACAACTTGGCACAACTTCCAAGCTTCAAGGAACTCTTCTTTGCCCTCACCCTGAGGTAAACATGATCCCCAACACTGAACTCTCTGTTCACCCTATGCTTATCTGCATAGATTTTCTGTCTGTCCTGTGCTGCTTTCAGATTCTGCCTGATCTTTACAACCTCTTGCTCCATTTCCTTGAGCAATTCTGGACCAAGCACAACCCTGTTCACTGGATTATCCCAAGTCACTGGTGTCCTACACCTTCTTCCGTACAAGGCTTCATACGGACTCATCCCCAAGGATGCCTGTTGTCCATTGTTATAAGTAAACTCTACCAAGTGTAAGTAATCTTCCCACTTGGTTGGTTTGTCCATCACGTACATGCAAAGCGTATCTTCAAGCACCTCATTAACTCTCTCTGTCTACCCATCTGTCTGAGGATGGTATGCAGTGCTGAAGTTTAGCTTCGTACCCAAATCCGCAAACAACCCCTTCCAAAAATTGGAAGTGAACTTGACATGTCTATCAGAGACTATTGCCTTTGGAAATCCATGCAATTTGAAAATCTCCTTCATGAATATCTTTGCAATGTCATCAGCCTTATGCGTAGACTTAACCGGTATAAAATGCGCTACCTTTGTCAACTTGTCTACCACAACCATGATGGAATCATGTTGTCTCCAAGTCATCGGCAATCTCGTAGTAAAATCCATGGAAATAACTTCCCATTTCCATTATGGAACTGGGAAAGGCTGCAACAAACCTGTGGAATGTTGATGCTCAACCTTTACCTGCTAACATTTCATGCACCTTGAAATGTATTCAGCCATGTCCTTTTTCATTCCTGGCCAAAAGTACTGCTTTCTGGCTGTAGCAATTCTCTTTTGGTATCTTGGGTGACCAGAATATGGAGCTTGATGGATTTCATCCATAACAACTCTCCTCAACTCTATTACATTTGGAATATAAATTCTACCTTTATAAGTAAGAAGTCCATCTTCCTCTAATTTATATCCCTCGTACCTCTTCTCAAGGCTTTGCTGCTGCAATTTGTCTTTTACTAGCTCATACAATTCATCTCCAGCAGTACGATTAACAATCTACTGCCTTAAATCTGATTGGAAAATACTAAGAGATGCCACATGCATTTCCTGCAACTTCTTGCTGAGTGCATCAGCTACCTTATTCTCTTTTCCCTTTATGTGCTTGATTTCAAAATCAAACTCACATAAAAACTCCAGGCATCTCGCTTGCCTAGCATCCAGAGTAGGCTGATCAAATAGATACTTCAGACCACAATGGTCTATCCTGAGCTCAAATCTTCTACCCATCAGGTAATGCCTCCACATCTTGAGAGCATCTACTATGGTTGCAAGCTCTAGATCATGAGTGGCATAGTTCCTCTCATGCTCCTTCGGCTTTCTTGACTCGTAACATATCACGTGGTTGTCTTGCATAAGGACTCCTCCAAGCCCTTTTCTGCATGCATCGGTACACACCACAAAATGTCTGCAACTTTCAATATTGGTGCACTGGTGAGAATATTCTTCAACTGCTGGAAGCTTTCTTCACATCTCGATGTCCATTCAAACTTTATTCCCTTCTTTTGCAAAGAAGTGATGGCATGTGCAACTTTGGAGAATCCTTCAATGAATCTCCAGTAATACCCTGCAAGTCCTATAAAAGATCTTACATCTATCACATTTCTTGGAGTAGGCCAATTCATAATGGCTTCAATTTTTTCAGGGTCCACAGATATACCCTCTTTTGAGATAATGTGACCCAAATACTAAATTATATCTCTATAGAAGTCACACTTGCTCAGCTTTGCATACAACTGATGCTCCCTGAGAAATTGCAATGTCAATCTCAAATGTTCTTCATGCTCTTCCTTATTCTTAGAATAAATAAGAATGTCATCAAGGAAAACAAGAACAAACTTGTCCAAATACCTACTGAAGACACTGTTCATACGGCACATAAATGTAGCGGGTGCATTTGTGAGACCAAATGGTACCACTACAAACTCATAATGTCCATACCTTGTTCTGAAGGCTATCTTATGAATGTCTTCATCCTTTATTCTCACCTGATGGTAACCAGACCTCAAGTCAATCTTGGAAAATACCTTTGCCCCTCTCATTTGATCAAAGAGGTCATCAATCCTAAGAAAATGATATTTATTCTTCATTGTAACCTTGTTCAATTATCTGTAATCAATACACAACCTAAGTGTACCATATTTCTTCTTTACAAACAGAATTGGTGCTCCCCAAGGAGACACACTCGGCCTAATATACTTCTTTTCCAACAACTCTTGCAGTTGCATCTTCAGTTCTAGCATCTCTGGAGTACTCATCCGGTAGGGTGTCTTGGACACTGGTGCTGCTCCTGGCACAAGTTCAATTGTGAAATCAATGTCCCTCTTTGGAGGAAGCCCTGCAATCTCATCAAGAAACACATCCTTAAATTCCTGCAACACCTGATAGTCCTCTAGCCTAGGAGTTTAATCCTCTATTGCCTCCAAAGCTATCAAAGTCGCTATCAATCCAATAAGTTTCTGGCTGATCCAATATGTTTGATAGCTTTTCGTAGTGGAAAGTTCGTTAGATCATGAGTGTAGATTTGTTATAGCAGAGAGTAATGGAAGTTGCTTCTCAGCAGAGCGCAAAAGGTGGGTGCTGATCATAGTGGGCTGTGAAGACAAAAGTGGAAATATTTGTTTATGCTTTTAAAAAATCTAAAACCATTTTCAAACTCATACGTTGGCACGCAATTTCACATTTTTAACCTTACGCTCACATGGCATCTTATAAGCTGAACCACTTGAGAGCCATCTCTCGCAGTACACCGTGAAATAGCAAATAGTTTCATTTGCGGATAGAGGGCAAACCATCACCATACCTTCTATATAATCTAGTACATGCTACAGGGTAACACAACTAGTTATTAGAAATGTTATCAAGGGTCGTGAGACCATGTGGGAATTGTTATCTAGGTTGCCGAGGGTAGTTAGCAAAACCCTGCGTAGTTGATCCAAGGTCTTTTTAATTTTTGTTGACGTCACTTGATGGGAACTATATTATTACTCACTTATTGTTTCAGTTTTCAAAATTTAAGGCTCTTTATCATTTATGCTTTTTAAGTGTAATTTAAATGATGGGGAAGATGAAATCACCTTTAAGTAACCATTTCTCTAACTTAATGTTTCAGTTTTCAAAATTTAAGGTTCTTTATCATTTATGCTTTTTAAGTGTAATTTAAATGATGGGGAAGATGAAATCACCTTTAAGTAACCATTTCTCTGTAGGATCAACAATATAGTTGTTTGTAACTCATTTCAACATATTCTTTTTGTGGTATTGATTATGTTGATATAGCTTTTAGATAAGCTTTCAAGTGGTTTCTATGGTCCATGACCCATAAGAAGAACATGACAACCTTGGAATACTTTTAAAAGCATGTAGTCAAGACCCTAACCCAATTAATGTGCAAAACATAGACCAACATGATTATCATTAATAGCCAACTCTCCCTTTATTTTGATATGAGAAGCTTAAGGGTAAGCACAATGATCTTGAAGAATTCCTAGGTGAATCCTCTAACAAAGGTAAGTAACTCAATGAATAGTCGAGAACCTCACCTAATCAGTGGAAAAAATGTAGACCAACATGACTATCATCTATAGAAAACTCTCCCTTTGTTTTGATAAGAATGTGAAGCTTAAGGGTAAGCATGATGATCTTGAATATTTCCTAGGTGAAGGCTCTACCAAAGGTAAGTAAGTTGATGAGGAAGTCAAGGGTGATGAATATTGTATTGGAAACTCCTTTCATGACCATGCCCCCATATGCTACCTAACTTACCTAAAATTGATTTGAATAATAAGTTTTATGGGTCAAATCTAACAAGGTTGGTTGACCTAATGGAACACTAGGGATTCTTGTGTTGACTGAAACATTACTTATATATCTGGATTCAAAACATTCAAAGTGGTGGAGATGGCACGGTATTCCTCTCCAAGATCCATTGCAAGGAAGTAGTTTGTGAAATACATGGTTGTCCACTTTATATAAGATACTAATTTTGCACACCAATTTAATAAGTTGCATCAAATAACCACCATGGAAGAATGTATTGATTCCTTTGAGCATTTGGCAATCATATCACAAAAATTAGCGAAATTTTTATAGCATATGAAGAAGGAAATAAAATACCAAGTTGAGAGGAATTGGCCTCATGCCTAATTATAAGCTCTTAGTGCACTTGCCACACCCAACTTATGTCATATTCCCAATCCAAATTCCCAAAATCGGTTCCATGCCCACACCAAAATATTGTGGCCCCTTCACAAGCTTCTCCACCCTTCAAGATCCACAAGTTGACATGAGTCAAAATGGTGGAACATCATCTCAACATTCTCTACTACAATTGAGATGAAAGTATTTCATAGGGCATAATGCAAATATCATAATTTATTTATGTTCATATTTGAGTACATTAATAATGATGAAGTTGATGATGTGACTCTAGTGGAAATCACACCCCCATAATGGACATTCCTATTCTTGAATAGCTAGGTGAACAACTCCACGTCTCCCTCTGTGCCTCAACCAATATTTAAACTCCCTAAATATGTTAAAGTTGGTCATTTATATCAAGCATTTGAAGGTCATCATCTTAATAGATAGTGGTAGCACCAACAATTTAATTCATCACAACATCACCCATGAAATGCACTATTATATCCATTATGTCAACAATTTCAAAATAATGATCATAAATGGGGGATCCATGAAATGTGGTAATGATTATGAAAATATGAAACTTCAAATGGAGGTAGACATTCAATTTTTTCACTTATGGCTATGCTCAACTAAAGGTTTCATACTTCATACTTGTATTTATTAGGCCATTTATCCTATATGTGCTTCATGGTTATTGACTCCATTAGGATACTCTTAGTTCACTTTTGTGTGATGGATGTCATGGTCATGCAACATGAATAGAGGGTTCGCCATAGAAGTCTAGCAAATAATACTTGAGGGAATAGAGTGAGTAATTGATTTTATAAATATAGATTTCCATATAATGGTAAAAAAATGGGGTTAGCGGACTTTAAAATTATAAGGGAGATAAATGTTTTAATTATTGTTACCAATTTTAAGACAAAATGGTAAAGTTCTACAAAGGGCCATTAATAATCTAAATTGATTTACCATTGTGATATTAGAGAAATAAGATAATGTGGTGGTAAATTATGAATGCACATGTTTTGAACATTTTCTATTAAGTGAAACCCCCTTGACGACACGAGTAATTCTTTACAATCAATTATACCTTGATTCTCTAGGATTATAGACATCTACTACAGTATATCATTAGGAGGACCATTTTTCCATTTTATTGTATAAATAGACATATCTCTTTATCCACATATTCTCATCTATAAAGCATATTGATCATTTTGAGAATCATGATATGGTATGTACTCAGAACCCAATCTTTTCAATAGTTTTTTCCATGTTTGCAACTATCAAGGAGCACATTATCAATGGGAAGTACCTTATCTTTGAATAACTTAAAATTAATGAGAAATTTAAATGTACACTATAATTAAGAACTCATAAAATAAATATAGAAGATATGACTCACGGGTTCCACAACAGCTCCTATGCATGCACTACAAATAGATGGAATAAGGGCAGACTAATAATACTCATTAAGATTGTTAAAATAGAAGGGATTTGATGATTAGTTGTACCTTGAGTACTAGTAGTACTAAGAAACAAACCGTATATAATACATTTATTTCAAGTTTTGTAGTAACTTCGTTGTCCCTAGTTGGGTATATCTTGACCCATGTTCAAAGAGAGAATTGGTTGAATAATATGTCAAGATTTAAAAGAATGTATCAACTATATGAGCATCATCCCCAAAATCCTCTTGTTGGAATGAATTTAACAAATTTTCCTTGAAGGCATGGTATCTCATAAGAAATCATCCATGCCAGCTTTTGTATATTTATTTTCATTCCCAACATTTGAACAACCAGTGCTACTTTAGATGTTCTAAAATGGGGAATTGGATGCCATCCTTGCTTGGTAAGAATCCTCTTTGACTTTTTCTCATTTATAGACTTCTCTCGAACCAGCATTGTAGTGGGGTACATTGGTAAACTTGAAAAAAATTGAGAAGATTGTTCAAAATATAAGTGGAAAAGAATGTAAACATTAACATTAATATCTAATAGGTTTCAAACATTCAATTTTACATATGTTGAAAGTTGTCCAGTTGTAACAAACCCAATCTCCACTTTAACATTTCAAAATATGGGGTATATTTTTTTTAAGCAAGTTCATTTCAACAACCAAATACATTAGTCTCAAAGAATTGCATGGCATTACCAGTCAAGTGCATTCCCCATCAATTCTTAAATTTCACAAACGAAAATAAAAGTATGATTAATGTAAGAGATTCTCACATGGTCTTACTAACAAACACTTTTATATGTTTTCCATCATTCATTCATGTTATCACAATATTATTAATTTTTTTTTCTGATAACTTAAAAAACAGTATGCTTTATGTGTGCAAAACTATGATTCACAGCCCATTCATTATATATAAAGAAGAAAGTCAGTGCTCTTTAAACATCACATAATTGTGAAGCAATAACTTGGGTCACTTTGTAGTGACAAAACACAGAAAATATAAAATCAAGAGAAATAGACACCAATATACGTGGTTCACCCCTAACCAGGGGTTACGTCCACAAAAAAATTGTTAATATCTCTATTAATTTTTCATCAAAAAGGGTTACAAATCTGCATTGCAACTACTGCAAATAATTTTATTTTTTTCTCAAGGTCCCTTTCACCAAGATCTTTCCAAAATGCCATTCATCCTTATTGCAAGGCCTTCTTCTTAAACAAAAACAATACCAAATTTTGTTTTAACTATCCATGAAAACTATAGTTCTCAATAAACCTCGACTATGATCTAAGTTTTATCCTTCCACCATAAATTTATCTGAGTTTGTGGCTAATATGTTTCTCATAACAATCATTAGAGTTTAGTCCTTTAACTAATCAAAGTGTAACTTAAAACTAAACAACACAAGAGGACTCATACTAATTGAACATTTAAAGGTTTGATTCTTGAGTTTTCTTATATCTTATCCACTAATAAATAAATATTACTTGTACCCATCCAAAAGTGTTGTAGCTTTACAACTCTTGCCATAGGTAATATAGAAAAGTAATCCATACTTTAATCTTTGTACAATTAATCTAATATATATATATATATATATATATATATATATATATATAGTTGTAGTGGGGATTTCCCCCCTACTACGTGCAAAAGCACCAACCTTAAATTGTCCGGAGAATAAGGACGAGTTCAACAATGAAATAAATGATACAACAAAAGAAAATATTTTAGGATTTTAACATATATGGAAACTAACTAATGCAAGAAATAAAAATAAACACACCTTTTCTGAAAATGGGCCACCATAGCCGTCCTTCGAAGTGGTTTCGCAACTCCATGGTCTGGTTCTCCAATCTCATCCACAACTAGTTTTCAAATGAGGGGAATGTATCTAAATGGGTACGGAGTGAACTCAACGTACACCGCACAAAATGGCGTGGCAAAATATGGAAGGAAAAGTATGTGATGTGACTGATGGTAAAATGGAAAAAAGTAATCCAAAAGTCTTTTTGGAGAGTCCTTCGTAATGTATTTATAGTATGGTCTTAGGGTTTTTTGACCCATGGTATTTTACTGTGAATGGTTTTTATCTAGGTTTTTTTACTCATTCTCTTTTTTAGGGTTTTTATCCCTTTTTGGGAGAGAGTGAGGATAAATCACAATAAATGTTCATCGTCCCTTCATTTGTGGGAAGGAATAATGATGTTTTAGACCTTTTTAAGTTGAAATACAATTGTGAAGGTCAAAATGAATGAAATAATGGTGGGAATATGATGTATGGCTATGGTTTAGACCATGGAGAGCTAGGTGAACACTTTTTATTGTTAACAGACTGCCCCCTGATGTGTGAGGACAGGAGTTCATCGTATGGATGATAGACATCATAGGATCATGAGAATAATAGTGACAACCATGGAGAGGCTAGAGAGGATCACGGAGGAGTGGAGCTTCCTCTTTCGAACTACGGTGGCTTTTGGTTTTTTTTTTTGTTCTAAAAGATGGATGAGATACATATAATGTGTGACATGTATATGAACAAGGAGGGCATACCCATGCTCGTAACAATGTCAAAAGAATAAATAATGGGATCAAGGCTCAAAACATGGGAGCCGATCAATACATATACAGATGATGATACATAATGGGGGCCTCTATGGGAGGTTGAATACAATGTTGATCTAAAGAACTGATACATAGGAACAATGACATTCTCATGGAATGTAATATCATCACAAATGATGCTCTACTGGATCTAGAAGTGTACATAACTGGAAGGACTCGATGACTGAGATTCAAAATCTCTATGTTACGATATATAGCATCAAGTACCGGAGATACATGGAAACATAAAACTGGGAGCTTTCGAACATTGCCAATGCAGCACGTAAATCAAAAGGTACATGAGAATGTATGGATCCCATAATAGACTCACCAATGTGCTAGAGTCACATGACAACTGGGGTCTTCGACCAAATAATGAACGGACCAATACCCTGTCATGGTGGGTGACTTTGTTAGAATAGTATATTCAAGTTAAACTAGTTAACCTATCTAAGCAGCTAACAACATATCATAAAAGATCAAAATAGGAAAATAAAAGGACAAGAGAACACCGATATATGTGGTTCACCCTAATGGGTTACATCCACGGGAAGGTAGTCTTATATTATCTCCAGAATGTCTTATCCAAACTTACAAGAGAGCAAAGCACAAATACCCCAAAGAATATAGATGGTGTACATTAGTGTCACAATAGTACCACTACTACATCAAGAATACATGATGTGTAGAGACTCACTTGACCCTATTATATACTAAGAGATGAGGAGGAATTACTCTCACATATTGCATGTGGGATAATATAATTCTTCAAAATAACATCTCTTAATACAATACCATGGACAAATACTCTACACAAGTAAATACAACACCATATAACTATGGGTTAAATGTATTAATCGTTTACATAATATTGTAGACAACTTCTGACATAATACAAAGACATTATTACCTTGCAAGGAATATAATATATTCCAACATTCCCCCTTAATAATGGATGGGAGAAGGGCCCACACTAACACTAAGGAAGGAAGGAGTCATTACTGGTCCCCCCTTGATGACAACGTCCAGAAGAACCAAACCTACAAATAAGAAGAACACTTTGGCTGATGGAATTTGACGATGAACAACCGCTTCTTACTGAATCATGAAAGTGCACACGAACCAGGTTGTACGATGAGAACATGTGACAGAATCCAATTGCAAGATGCCCAGATCACCACAAGAATCATCACAACCATACACGATAGTTGAAGAACTCTGATATAACATCCACACCAGCGTAGAGATACCTTCTAATGGCCGATGCAATAGAACATGTGGCTAAGAACACCACAACAGTGTACAAAAAGAACCCAGATGGCCAATACACATGTGGATAGCAGACATTCTTCCAATCAAGGTGCAATATAAATATCTGTAGAAGACCTCAAACATCAAAGAAACAAGACCCCAATGATCTATACATCGAAAATGATATCATACAGATGAACATCATGACTTTAATAGTAGAAGATGGTGCTTCATTATTCCTGGAATAAGGTGAAAGCCTAAACAGAGAACTTATATGCACAAGAACTTTCAAGATTAAAGCATATAAAGATCATAAAACAAAATTGCTCATACATAAATGAAAATGCTTATATACCAAAGGTTAGCAAACATCATATAAAGGAATGGCAACATAATATGATCAAATAAAATATTAACTTGCTCATTAAGGAAAATGAAGTTACTTTTACACATTAAGTGTCAGCCACAACATATAAATAGTGAGCTAAATATTTCACTTAAATATATGAAAATTTAGTCATCAAGCAACTAATATGAAGCATAGGTGCATTTCTTATTCAAGTATGATGTTAATATGCAAGAGATGAATGCCCTGAAAATGTCAATGCTTCCATATAGGAACGTCAGAGACAAGTAGGAACAAGATAACCTCTGTAATCATAAGAAGTAAATAAAGAAGCATCACAAGTCATATGTTTAGATGCATCAAAATCCATTATCCATTCCACGTTAGAAGAAGAATTATTAGGCAAAACAAAAGATGCACATAAAGCTACTTGAGAGTCATGAGAAGTTTTCTTTTTAGCTTTAGCCATTAAACATTTTGCTTTAAAACAATTCTTTTAAGGATGGTTAGGTTTACCACAATGTTTACAAGGATCATATAATTTCTTTTGTTTACTATTTTCATTAGAAGCATGAGAAGCATGTCCAGAATTAGTATTAGAAGGATTAGAACCTTTAGCATTATTAAAAACTTTTCTTATGATGCTTATTAAGTGCAGTTAGAGCTTTATCAGGTGTGAGTTGTCCTGAAACAATTAACCTTTCTTGCTCATTGATCAATCCTTTACAAAAATCATCAAAAGTTTGCTTCGTAGTACTTTGAGACAATTCTAGAGCTCTATTCCTAGTTTGGATGAACATATCAAAATAAGATGGCATTTTACATTCTACAAGAATAATAACAGCAGTGTCAGTTTTCTTGTAATCTTTACCACAACTATTTAATTTCTCATTTAAAGTTTTCAATTCAACAAGATATAACTCAACTCTTTCAAAGTCAGCAGGTTCGAGGTCAAAGATCTTCTTTTCAAGATAATATGCAGAAACATCATCAGATTTATCAAATAAAGAGGAAAGAATTTGCCATACTTGAACCGGGCTGTCTTCTGCCTCAATACTTACCTGAAGACTATCTGCAACAGTTTGACCAATGAGCCCCCTTACTTGATCACTTTTAGCTTCCCATATAGCCAAATCATCAGCAGCAATGGGTGTCTTGTGTTCACCATTAACTAGCCTCCAAAGATTCTTACTCCTGAAAACATCAATCATCTTTCGCTTCCAGGCAAGATAGTTAGAACCAACTAATTCAGGAACAGAAGCTAATTCAGAAGTCATAATGAGTGAAATTTTGACAAGAAATAAGAAACCCTAATACTGAAAAATGACAGAAAAATAGTGAAGAAATTGAAAACATTTACACTTTACTGATCTAAATCTACAAAAGCACGGTTAGAAACACAGTAAAGAAAAGAGGAGAAACTTTCACTCACAACCCCGTGAAGAAAAATGTGCCCAGAAAAGCCCAGTCTTCTGTTTTGGTCACGTGGGTGGATCTAGAATGGTTGTTCCAATTCCAAAACTAGGTTATAATAAAAAAATACTGTAAGAAATGACCAAGTTACGACCCTTTTTTATAACTGTCATTTTTATAATTGGAAGAGATATCTTCTTGAGGAGATCCCCAAAATCATGTAGATCTACAGAAAATACATCAAGACATCGATGCCCCCTTGCCGAGACATCGATGGATGACATATGGGCCAAACCACATGGAATCAAACTTCCATTTTCCTAACTTATCATTGGCTTGGTCATAGACGAGGACGAGGTACCCCTTGGGAAAGGTGCATGGATGTACGTGGGATTCAAAATGGGAATTCGATTGAATCTTAGTTGCTTCAATCATTTGGATAGCATCATGAAGGTCCTCATTGGTCTATTCAAGCATAAGTAGGTGTTGTTCTAACGGTGAAGTATCTAGTAGAATTTGACGATAAGGCAGAGCGACGGAATCTGGCGCTCAATGAGAAGAACCGATTCCACACCATGGACTAAGTGAAATGGGGTAAATCTAGTGGTAGTTTTCAGGATCTCTCTGTCATCAAAAAAGTGGTGCCGGGATAGATAAGGGGATCTTCCACAGTCGATGAGGAGAAAGGACTACTGGAAGTAGAGATCGTGTGGATGGTATTGGTTGTGTCTGAGGAAGAAACTTGAGGGTGGATCTCCTCAAGGAAAGTAACGTCGAACTCGCGAGAGTGTTCTCGAAGGTCATAGAGGAGTGACCGATACTTAGGAAATTCTGGGAAATGGTGAGAATAATGACCATATAGGCCACAAACTGCACAAGGATGGTTGGTTCGGAACAACTTATTCTTAACCATTGGTGGATCGGGGATGGTGAATACGAGGGCGCCATCGGTCTCATCTATAGTGTCCATGTGGGTGTGAAGGAGAGGAAAATTAGGACAGTTTTGTGTCGCATGGCCTTGGACATCACACAAAGCACAAGTAGGAGCTAGGTGTGATTCGATCGTTTCTTTAGCTACCTTGCCCCCAACCTTCTTTGGAGGAGGAGGGGTAGGAGTAGAGACATGAGTAGTCTTCAGTGGACTGGGAGGTGGATGTGCTATCATCTAAATAGGTTGGACGGGAGTCAAAACAAAATAGAGAGTCAAGGGCGGGGTGGGTGGTTTGAGGTACCACACAGGAATTCCCAACGTGAAATTAGGCAAGTTGAGAGTAGCCATGATGGGCTTGTTCACAATGCGGGATGGTGGAAAAAGGAAGGGAATCATGTGGACTGAAAATGAACCCCAATAATTCCCCTATGACTATGGTTGGGGTTGCAACTGAGGTTACGATGTAGTCGGGATATTTCCGAATGTGATAGTGCACAAATTCAATATGTCAATCGGTGAATCCGGGAGTTGGTAATGACAAAAAGGTGTTCATCATAGGAGTGTTGGAAAACAAGCATGGGCCAACAATAGATAAGGATGGAATGGACACAGTGTTGATGGTAGTGTCGACAGTGCGAAGGACGTGTTCTGGTGTGGTCGGCCCCTTTGGATCATAGTACGTCAGTTGGTCAATGTTGATAATCTTCCCATCATGAGGGAACATCAAGAGTTGAAATACCGTAGAGGTGACGACTCGCATGTCATACATGTAGCTACGTCCTAGAAGAAGGTTGTAATCAAGTTGGGCATTGACAAACTCAATGTCAATCAACAATGTCTTGTCGGCTAACTACCCAAGAACGTTCATGAGAACACATTGGGGCTGAACAGAGAGGCCATCGTAGCTGTGAAGAGCAGTGGTGGAAGGTTGAAGGGTGGGAGATCCAAGTTTCTACGAAACAAAGGTTGACATAACATAGGTGGATGCCCCTTCATCAATGATGCATCGATGAATAACCAAATTTCAAATTGTGACTGGAACTTGGAAGGTGATGGATCATGGCATGCTTGGTTCTCCTTGATCCAGGTCGAAGGTGATCAACCTAGAATCAAAGGGATCGATGACACCTAGGGCATGGAAAAAAACACTTTACGTTGTGAAGGAAAAATTTTAAGCATTTCCAGGGAAGACATGGTAGTGGGGGACTGGGCCAATTCATCAACAATATTGTAGTTGAGCACAGCTCTGGCAGTGGCGTTGTTTGCGACATGACGCATAGGGAACCATGGGACTCTGGAAGTCCCATCTGTAGGGGGTCTCTGTAAGTGCAGAGACATGTCAGGAGTGGTAGAGGTAGATGTCATTTATGGTCAGTGGTTTCCGTGGTGAAGCCATACTGGTTTCATCGAGTCTGGAGGTTGACTTCAGACGATAACGTCATAAGGTGATGGACACCAACCTCAGCAGGTTGGGCCGCAGCAGTGGTTACGGGAGCTTATGGGGAAAAGGGTTGGGTTGCAACCATTCCTTGGTGTGGTAGGGGGTTTTGGAGCACCATAGGAAGAGGACCCAGTGGTGCTTAGTTTGGCAAAGCCGGAGCAGCCGCGATGGAATCACATTAACTATCGTTTTGGATTAGTTGTTGGACACGAGTCAAGTGAGGACACTGATGAGTGTAATGGCCATAAGTGTTATAGATAGCACACGGATGGCTAGTCTACAACTATGGATTCTTCCCAGGTCGAGCGGGGTGTTGGGCATTCTGTGTAGGAGGCTCAGCACCATTATTAGTTGTAGATTTGGCCTTCTAGCCACCTCCTTGAGGCTAGTTATTGACTCGATTCCTACCACTTTTGTTCCTTCCTTAAGGCTTGTTGGTTATTGGGGGTGGGTTGGTTAGGGAGGTTCTATTGTGCGTAGACCTGTCTTGTAGAAAGAGGAGGAGTCGGGGCTGGTGCCTGAGTGGGTTGCATAGGTGGTGCATAATAGACCGGAGGAGCTAGTGGGGCTACAAAGCCGACCGTTTGGCCAGTACACGAGTGTGTCAAAAATGTCGGTCCATTAACGTGAGGAGTTGGTGTGAAAGGTGCGTAGGAAGAGGTGGCTCCGGACTAAGCCGTCATGTGTGAATAATCAGGGGCATAACTGTGAGCTACATAGGAGGAAGTAGCTCCTGACTGAAGCATCACACGCAAGTAATCGATGGCGTAACTTGGTTGGGCGACACTATGGGTGTTACCAAGATGGGGTGGCATCATGGGAGAGGCCGAGTAAAACTGAGGGTGCTGGATGATAGAGCCAATAACTCCATCAGCAACATGAGATGCCCCCGACGTATCTCGACATGAGGTTTCGGCATGGGGAGAATTGGGTATAACAGTATTCAAATAACCAAATTGGGCATATATTAGATCGAACTGATGATCCTTAAGGATAGCTTCCTCTTCGGTTTGCGGGTGCTCAGATACAACGTCCTTGGCTATGGGGGTAATAAGATTTTGAGGAACCAATATAAGAAGATCCTATCATCTAACTGGATCTTACACTAGCTACGACGATGACGCCATTCATGTATATGATCCGTGATGTGGGTAGTTCTGTTCTGTCGACAGGATAATAAGATCTCGACCCCCTCGTCATAACGGACGGGTAAATGGAAGTAATGAAGGAACATCGAAGCTAACAAGGAGAATTCAGGGTAGGCAACATTAGGTAGTTAAATATGCCGCTTGGATATAGCACCAGTGAGTGTACGCGCTAAAACAACCTCAATCGAATGGAATCATCCACTATGATGCTAGATGAATACCATAGGTGGAATGACATAATGTGATTTTGAGGATCCTCTCCCGCCTTACCCTCAAACTTAGGGATTTATGAGGGAAGTTTTGTAGGCATAGGAGGCCATTGGGGGTGATGACTAATGGGTTCATTAGTAAACTGTGCCAAATCATGCAGGTTGAGACTAGCCATAAAAGGGAGACTAGAACTGAGAGAGGCTCAAGAAGACCAGTAATAGTGTCAGTGGCAGTAGGAACATAGTTCCCATGCATAACTGGGGGTGGATAAGGTTAACTTCCGACAAAAGGGAAGGTCACTGGTATGGTAAGAATGGTCAAAAAGGGCATGGAAGGGCCACTTCCCCCAGGTATAAATCATGGAATGGTAGTGACCACAATGGCTAGAATGGGACCACCACTAGTGGGTAGTGAGCCAACAGCAGTGTGTGCATTGAAAAGGGTCCCACTAGGACGAGGGCCTGGAGCCCCTGTGGAAGGGATACCGATGATGATAGGTGAAATGGATGTGATCCCACTACTAAAAACCCACCCTTGAAAGGGATCAGGATGTGCACCAGCCATGGGGCTAGATGGAGTTGTGAACAAGGTGGGTTTGGATTGATAAAAATACGAATCAGACTCAGACGATGTATGTGACTCCGAAGGTGGTGAACGATGTCAAATATGGATCCAATGGTGACAGTTTAAGGAACCAAACTGGGGGGTGTTCCCCCTAAGCCTATGTGATTAGCATGGTGGAGCTATGATGGCGTGATAGAGTGTTGTGTAATGAATGGAAACTCAAGAGTATCAATTGCAAGCTAAAAACCCAACTAAAATCGAGTGTGTAGAAGGAGAGCGTATGAAATGGCAGCTCACAAGCCAACAACAATATCTAAAACCAAACTGCAATAGCGGGTCACAACAAGGCGAGTCTACAACAAAGTGGACATAAATCCAACAAGCAACATTGCCTATAAAATAAAATGATGCACTAATCTATGGGATAAGGGTGCAAGCAAACTCCTAACTACAACCTAGAATCTCCTCACAAATCTTATCCTCAACAGTGTGATGAAATCATAGTCAAACAATACGAAATGGAAGAACAATATAGGCTAATAGATTCCCACTACTGAGAAGGAGCTCTGGGTAAAAGAGCCCTAGAATAATGGAAACTAGGCTACCTTGTTCATGACATGTCCGTTCAGTTTACTGGTGCTCAATCCCTTTGGCCTTCGACCCCTTCTTGGGTGATACGGGGAGGACTACGGAGGGTTAGCCTTTGGTGCAAGATGGAGTGTGGTATTCCACCATGACTCTGGAACTCCTTCATTTGTGGCTTACTCCTACAAAGCAAGGGGGCTCTCGACAAACTAGTTGTGACCGTGTCAAAAAGTACAAGAGTATTTTGGTCACCTAATGGACAACACTATGTATCAAGATGAAATTGACAGAGGGGTTTTGATTGGATTTATATCCCCAAAGTCCTAACTTAGCTACAATATTGTTTTGTCCTCAAGCGAGGTTACAATGTTGGTTGTATTGAGTTATTTTTAAGGCTTGCACGGGGTCATGAACTGAGCTTTTCACTTATATGGTGTGAAATGTGTGCAACTGATGTGTATACGAAACCCACCAATCCATGTCGAAGATGTCCCAATCTCATTGCCAGGATGCAAATATAATGCAGTAAAGAATAGTAAATATGCTGCAAAATAATTTTTTTCCAGAAATAAAATGTACTTTGAAATAAATGAGCAGTAAAAAGAACTAATCATACATAGGAAACATACATGGGGTCTCCACCATGAAGCTCAACTAGAACGACTCATAAACCAAGTAAATGGGATCTCAAAACATACCAAGGGGCTGCAAAAAGACCAGATCTGGATAGAAAACAGGTCGAAAAATGGTTTGGGACGGATAGGGGGTCTGACACAGGGATTCAAAGCACAAAAACACACCGGAAAACTACAGATCACACCTGTCGGTGGAGAATTTAGTTTGTTACCTCATCGCGCTTAACCCTTTTTTTTGCGCGACCTGATTCCATTGACTATTTTTCTGCTCAGATCCTGATCACAATAGTTAGTTAATTAGTTAGTTAGTTAGTTAAAAAGAAGACCTAAACAACATAAGAAAATTTACAAGGACATGGTTCATCTAATGAGATCAAATCGAGGAAGAGTAACCCCATTCTTTGTACTCAAGAAAAGGCACAATTCCCAATTGTGACCAAACCTCCTTGGGTGAACCCTATCTACATTCACAACTGTCACCTTTGTAAACTTAAAATACTTCCTCAATATAACATCTTAACTCTTCAATATGGTTGCAAACCTTTACTATATTACTAATCAATTAGTAAGGAATGATGCAGTTGCTCTAGCATATCCTTTGTTTTCTGAACCATAAATAGGAAATATTACAAGAGTTCAAGGAATTAAAACATTAACCTGGATCTAAGTAAACTATTTCAAGAATGACGAGTGTAGTGTATTAAACTCAAAAACATTTTGTAATAGAGTTCTAATGAACAATGTCCTTTCACTCACTCGCGGGGAAGAAAGTGAAAAGGAATTA
>LPNX011150991.1:187068-245340 GCA_001517045.1 Pseudotsuga menziesii
CCCTTCACATTGCTTACAGAGAATGCAAATACAAAAAATAAGAACTTGAACAGTTAATATATGCTTTGAAGGGTTGTGTGTCACGTCCCCACCCCTCATATCGATGATGGAGAAGACGCGACTACACTTCTCCTACTATCAAATGGGAGATCTATCCCCATGAACATAAACATAAAAATACATTGGATTAAAAACATACATAGATGCATAACAATTGCAATTATATAGCGAAAGAAAATCATGCATACAAGTATTCCATGTATTAAACATACGAATATATGCATATGCATTAATACACAGCATAAGCAATGCATTCATTCATTCCAAGCATTTGTCATGTTCATCATAATTCATTAAAATAAATACAAATGAAAAGGTAAGTAAACAAGAATAGAAGTAAATACTTATCTTGTAATTGCGTTGTCCCACAACTAGCTACGTCGCTGCAACATTCCACCCAACCATAGGCCAGTGTGCTCCTCAATCTCTCAGCATCATTACCACCCCCAAGCTGGGCATGATTCCACAAGGAACTAGGGAACAACAGGCTCACACATAGCCAAAACCATACGCCCACAGTCAAGCCAACATATAGTTGGGTTTCACAAACAGTCCAGCCAAGCCAATAAGAGAATAGGTTTCACAGGCTGCTAAGGCAACAAGCTAACAACACAAGGGTTCCTTGCACTTACTCAGCCAACCAGCCTTCACATGGATTCCCTTCACAGCAATATACCATTGCTAAGAATGAAGGAAAACGTTTGAAAACCACAAACAGAAAAGGCAGGTGGGGAAAAAAAACCTAGGAGAGAAAATTGTTTCAGGGAATGTCCATAAACTCCACAGAGGTAAAAACAACATCTATTCACACCCAAAACATGGGTCTACCTTCTCAGCCACTGAACTCCACACAAACGAGCTTCCAACTTGGAGAACCATGAGGAAAACGCAGAAATTCATCGGGGAAACACTTAGCAACCCCCGATTGCATGAAGAATGAGAAAAAACCCTCTCCAAACCCCCAATACACAAATCTCTGCTGCGTTTTCACTCTGCCACACCAAAAAATGGGTTTTTCCAGCTGCACATACACTTGGAAACCCAAAAACGACTTTCCAGCCATGGATAAAAATGGGTAAACTGTAGAAACATGGAGGAGAACTCCAAACTTTCTCACTTGGGAAAAAACGGCCTCCTTAAACCCCAAAACCGTGGCCCCTTTCTTCGCATTCGCCCATCAGCACCCAAAATGCATTCTGGGTATGGATAAGGGAAGGAATCGGCAGCCGAACCGTGGAGGAGAGAGCTCAATCTCTTCCTACTGCGCGAGGGAGCCAAAACTCTGTGAGGATGGGTGAGAAATGAAATTCATGGGTGCATATGGCTTGGGCACACCTTCCCAAGCTTTTACTTGCCCCACAAGTCAAAAACACACCTTTCAAAAATGGGTGACTTCCCAAATTCGAATTTGACCTCCATACATTTCCCATCCCAAGGAGATAACTTCTTCAACCACTTCTAGATGACTAGGCACAAAAGGACAAAATGGGTAGTTGACAACTTGATGAGTTTTTTTCCTTGACATTTGGATTTTCCCATTGGCTCAACGGTTTGATTATTTTCCCCTCCCTATTCCTTGTGAAATCATGCTCCCATTTCTTTAACATTGCAGCGCATAGCTAGTTGTGGTATTTTTTTTAATTTGCATTTTACATGACATCTCAAACATATTGTGCCTGGCTAACACATAAGCCATCGAGATCGATTTTAATCGCCGAAACATAAAATACTGTATTTATGGTGGGGCCTTTGCCTTGAGCTCCACATCACAATTAAATACAATATTTATATCATATGCAATTCAATACCATGGGGTCAAAACTGGGGTGTTACATTGTGCCCCTCTTAATTGCTTACAATGACTTAATCTTACAATAAATTCTTGGGATTACTGCGCTTCACTCCCTTTACCTACAAATCCTCCCTTTATAACCAAAAGCAAATAAAAAAACTCATCAAACAATATACAACTGTATTAAGTACTTGTCTTAAAGAGATATACCCTCCTTTTTGCTATGAGCAATATCTTCCGTAAACCCTAGCATAATCCCTCCAAACACTTGCTCTCGGGTTCCTCCTCCAAGAGAATCGTCCCCTCTCCTCCCCTCTTCTTGCTTTGATTATCACTCTCTACCTTCAAGCCGAACCCTACCTTGTTTCAACACCGATTTCCCACCATTTTTTAAAACTCCCTTTTTTAACACACAAAGAGCAAGCTCTAAGGAATCGAGATTCCTATATTAAAAAAAAAAAACTCTAACAACCTTTCTTAACGGTTTCCACATAAATCCACAAACTACTAATTGGACCATTCTCATTAAATTGATTTTGTTTTGTAGATTACTCTAGGAAACAAAGGGGATGCTATAGAAACCAACTCCAAATAAGTGTATATGAAGAAATAGACATGAAACTAATATATATATATATAATTTTTAAACTTGTGTGTATATATATATCCAAAAAATGTTAATGAATTTACTTTAAAAAATTGTGTGATGATAATGGTGGTGGTTAAAGTCCAAACTAACTTTGGTTTATGAACTTTAAGAGAAAAGAAATGAATTGTTTGTATTGTTATAAATTTTTATTCATATAGTCAAAAAGTTTAGAAAGAAGTGTTTATATTAAAAGGTTAAGGAGATTTGTATTATAAAAAAAATTATGGAAATGTGATCTAATGTGGGTGTAAGAAGGGTATTAAAGATGACATATCATATCCACTATCTATTCATTATGATTCATTATGAAGCTCATGAAAGTTTATTATTATTTGGGCTATATTAATTTTTCTTCTTCAAACTAGTTAAAACACATAGATACTTTTGATCTTCCCTCCTTATAGTATATTACTTTTTTTTTAGCTTCTTATTTTTTGGTGCCCAACATTTTCTCTTTAAACTTAGATATGAGAGTATTTTTAGTGTTATTAATATTTTGCAAGGTCATGTTTTTGTCAATTCTCCAATCATTTAACCAAGTCTTAACATTTTTAAAATAAAATTATTCAATTATAAAACACATTATGTCATAAAAATAAATATATAATAAACACATTTTATCATACAAAATACATTTTGAATTGTTTTAAAAAATAAAATAAAACCAAGCCCATAAATGTGTCCAATTTTGTCTATAACTTTACCTAAATTTTTTAAATTTATATAGAATTTTAAAATCAAACTATTTATATTAACCTCTTATTTATATAAAATAAAAGATAATTTAATAAAATTTATTAAAAATATTAATTTATGACCATACAAAATTTATGACTTATGAATATATATTTATGAGTTACAAGCATATAAATAAAATTAAAAATATGTATATTCTTTAGCTTCTAAAAAATATTAAATTAAACTAGGCAATGGTCAACATACAAACTAGGCAATGGTAAAATGAAACAATTTGACAGATTTGTAACTACCACATTATCCTGATTGTGCTTATTTAATAGTTGGAATAAATTGAATGGTGTTTAAACGAACCATATGGAGGTGGTGTATATACTTCCACTGCGACCTTATCGAGTACCTTCACGTGGATTCAAAAGGTCCTCAGGAGTAACACAATGAACAGCGACTTCAGGATTAACACAATGAACGGTCAAAATTAACCAATCCGTTGAGTAGGCTTTAATGTTACGGCTACTTTAATGCTACAGCTGTCCATAATGAGCACAATAAACTGTAATCTGACATCCAATCATTAGAATCAAACATCATGCAGTTTAATATAAATGTGATAGTTTTTAATAATTACTTGGATACATAAGATAAGTGTACAGTTTATATTTAAATAAATAATTATTATAATAAAAAATCAAAATTTATTTATAGTTGATTTATGAATAATTAGTAATAATAAATGTTTGGATAATAAGTAGTTTATGGGTAATAAGTAAAATATATACTTAACTTGTAACCTATATGTATTTAACTAAACAAACCATAAATTAAGTAGCTACATTTAACAATATAAAATTTAAATTTAAACTAAAATTATTTCAAAATATACTTTAATATGATATATTTTTAATTTTCATTTTTCTTGTAAACTAGCACAACTACATAGTTTGTGGCTCGATAGCACATCCACATAGTTTGTGGTGGGATTACCAAGATAGGGATCAAATGGTTGAGATATAATCATGGAATGGAAGACAATTTGTAAAAATAAATGCATTCCTCATAATTTTCTAGTTAAATGGGTTCAAATTTGAATTATGAGGGTCTAGATACATTCTTCTTGTTATCCATTTATCAATTATCAGTTTTTTTTATATTATTTTTCTTATCTCATATTCCATTCATTTGCTCTTAGCTATGAGTTATCTATGCATTAGTATCATTTATTCATTTATCAACTACCACTTATTTTTTATATTTTTCCTTATACTAGTTTTTTTCAATTTTTGAAAGATTGCCATAAAATCAATTTAAACAATACACTAATCATCCTTATCCTAAAAAAAAAATTGAAAAAACTAACATAATCTTAATTACTAATAATATTTATAATATTTCAATTTAAACAATACACTAATCATCCTTATCCTAAATGAAAAATTGAAAAAACTAGCATAATCTTAATTACTAATAATATTTATAATATTTTGTGAACAATAAGCAAGCTCATTATTATCTCTATTTTGTGACCGGGAAGCAAGCTCATTATTATCTCATTATCTCTGCGGTTCTCATCGAATAGTACAATCACCATGAACAAGAATCCAACCTCCTCTTTGAGCGATGAATCCGACGCCAACGTAATTCGTTTTTAGATTGTGATTTGTCGTCCACAATGTGTCTCGTCATCACTGCATCCACAAATTCTTGGACCTGCGTCTCAAGAAATCTTGTTTGGTCCAACTAATAACAAAAAATTAAAAATATCGATAGAGTGGATAATGTATTTATGATCGCTGTGCTACTACTCAAAGAATGCGAGGATTGATATATATCCATTTGAACATAAAAATATTACAGAGTTCAAGCGCAATCTGTTTTCTACTATGGAGGTGTCTATTCACGGTACTAATTCTGATACCAAAAGGGCTCTGCCCGATATCTGGAATTGGCTCTGTGCTCTGCCGAAACTGAGCGATTGGAAAAGCTCCATGATGTCAATGGAATTGTGTAATTCTTATAAAAGTAGTAAATGCTTACTTCTCGTTGCTAAGAAAACTATGGAAGCCGATCGTATCTCTCCGGGGTATGTCACGTTCTCGTTTGTTTTAGGCGGTGACTGGCCGTTGAACTCTGCGAAAGCTCTCTGGGTCTCGAATCATTTCTCTTTCGGCGCGGAGGAGTCCATGGAGAAGAAGTGTTTACCTCTCCTACTCCAAGTTATAGGGGAAGTTGTGCAGCGGGCACCGAAACTCGGACGCAAACCGGTGTTCAGCAGTCATGAATCTAATTTTCTTGACCCAATTTTCATTGAGTCGTCTGAGTCTTTGAAAGAGGTATGCAATTTGGCATTTCTGAGTAGGCTTTTCTGGCTTTGTGCATTCGAAGCACCAGTCGAGGTCGGGTCTCTGTACTTGGACATGGTAGAATGGAGGATGGAGGAAATTGCCTCAAACAAGGTGGCACTCGCGTCCTTTCTCTTGTCCATCGGTGCGGATTTGGAAGAACAATTCATGAGATCGTTGGGTTATATTTTCACTAAATGGATGTGTTTCAGATCGTTCTCCAAGACTTTCGGAACGTGGGAGGAAAGTTTCAGTGCCTTCACCTCTTCCTATGCAACTAAAGCGGCTAATGTTTGGCAGGTGAGAGCCTTTGCTCCCGTTTTGGCCATGAAAAATGTAGAAAACCATCATAAGTTTCGGTTACCCGATACAAATGATTCTCTGCTTCAATATATGTTGAGCCATCAGCAGCTGGAGGCCACTGTTCAGCTTCATCATAGGGTTACTTTCCATGAAGACTGTATTGAAGTTGAGGTGAGAATTGATAATCTGAGATGCGACGTCTCTCAGTTGGCATTCAACAAAACGAGCGGAGTCTCAGAAGAACGGCACTTTCCTTCAAGAATAAGTGTAACCATTGGTCCTGAGAAAGGATCCGATGTGCTTCTCATGAGGTTGAGTAAATCTTCCGAGAATCCTACAAGGGACGTTTACACGCACAAAATTCTGAAGGGCTCCATTGAGGGCTCCAGGGTGATCCCCACCCTCACGGCGTCTGCCATTGCTGGTTCTAACATTAATATGAGCAGCTGGAAATTTGAGCAGAGCGGTGAAGGAAATAGGGGAACCCTAGAATGGACTTTGTATGATAATATGAATGGGAAGGAGGTCGCTACCTACAAGCCTTCTGTGAGCGCTCTGGTGGATCCCAAAGGGTGGTTCAGGGACAGATACTGTAAAGCCAGCAGGCCATTTACTGCGAAAGGAGGAGTGGTTTTTGGCAGTGATGAGTATGGGCAAAGCATGAGATGGCTCTTGAAGAAAAGTTTGGAGGGGAAGAATGTGAAGTGGAATTTAAGAGCGTGCATTTGGGTCACTTATTGGCCTAACGTCTATAAAACTTCCTACTGTGAGTCAAGATATTTGGAGGTCTGTAATCAGGTTGAACTTCCCTTGTCTCTTGATCATGTTCTCTGAACCTCCATTTTCATTCTGGACATAGCAATGTAAACGTGTAGTACATGTTGTTTACTGTAATGATAAATACTTTTGTTAATAATGAACTTATAATTTCAAAACTTATACTTCTCTTAAATAAAAATATGGATTATCTTCAATTTTAAGGAATTTTTTCATCCAATGGATTAGACACTAAACTTTCCAACCAAAAAAAATGGTACGTTTGTTTTTTCTAAAAGTTCGAAGTGGATAGGAATTTGTATCTACTATAATGCCGTGAATGGTTACCTTTCAATCACGGTAGGACCTTAGTTTTCCTTATTTAATGAAAAATAATAATTTAGTTATTATTTTAGAAATATATTATATCCACTTTTTCAACTAAGATACATGTATAAACTGTTTTTTTTATTTTGATTGGTCAAAAATTAATTTATTTAAGTGTTTTCCTGTTAGAAATATAGATGAATGTACTCTGACCTATTCACTTAGAGCTTAGAGAGTATCAAAGTAGAAGAATGGACGTGCAAATAAATAAATTGTTATTTTGATGAGTCAAAATTAATTTATATTAATGTTTTTATTGTTAGAAAAATAGATTATGATCTACTTATTAATATTGGTATTTAATTTTTGGTATGTGAATATTTATAGGTTATAAGTTAAGTGACATAAACAAGTTATTTATTAGGTATTTTTAATGTATAGTTGTAATGATTTGTTGTTTATGTCTTAGCTACCTATTATCACTAGTCTTTTTGTTTATTTAGAATTTGAAACCACTTCCATAAAATCAATCTAGAGAGTACATTTATTTCATCTTCCTACAATCTAGAAAAACCATCCTTACTACTCCACCCTAAATTCTAAGATATAAACACATATAGATGTAAAAATAGAAGATTGCAACATAAAAAGAATTTAACTTAAATAACTATGTGCAGCTATTTTTCGTATGACAAGTAGCCAGTGAAATATATCATTGTGCTTTCTTATCTATCAAAACTTTTTGAAAACATAAAAATTCAAACTTAATATATGTATAATATTTATGATAATTAACCATAATAGTTTATTTTATTAAATATAATAAAAAATTTATCTAAATACAAATCATGTGATTAAAGCCTTAAATATTTAGTCCATTGGATGTAGCTTGGATGGGAGGAATGATTGTTACAATTTTGTTGTGCAGTCCATTATGTAATTATGGCCATACCTTAATTCTCAAATTCTCAAATTTTATTTTAGAATCAGCTCAAATTAATATATTTTAAAATTTTAAAATATATAAAAACAATTTCAAAAATTATTTATTCATGCTTTTAGATTATTGTGTTCTTTCAAAACAACATGTAACAATGAGTTTTTGTATTAATGTGTTTGTACTCTTTCACATTTTTTCTTTCTATGGTTTTTGTAATGTTTTCGATTGAATTTGTGTGATGAGATGGCACTCCCTTGAGTTATTTGATCATTCTCTCAATCATTGTTAAGCTAGGGTTATGAATGTTAACAAAAAAAATTATGTTTGGTTCTCAACTTTTAGCTCATCTTTTGTTCTAACTTGCCTATGATTTTGATGCATAAATTCAATCTCGATTTTCATAATAGTAGCAAACCCTCCCCACCCAACTCCAAGATGCTACATTGGTCGAGCGGTATCTTTAGTATCTTCCTCATCTCAACAATTGAAAAAAATTTCAATAACTCTCTTAAGGGTTTGAAGGTCGTAAGGTCGTAAAGCACTAGGGAAGCAACTATCCTAACCAATAAAGTTATAAGTTAAGATTCAAAAGAATATAAACACTCGAATCAACATCGTCTCTTTAGAACATAGCTAGCCCTTCATCACTCGTACAAACCCAAAATATGTTAACCTTCAAGTGATACCTTCATATGTGAGATATTTTGGTGGAGTGAGATTACTTATAATTTATGCAATGTCTTCAAGTGATACCTTCATATGTGAGAGATATTTTGGTGGAGTGAGATTACTTATAATTTATGCAATGTCCTTTTAGCACAGTAGATTACAAGTATTGAATCCAAAGGTTTTATTATGTATTATTTTTAGTGTGTCATATCTCTCAACAAACAAAAATATTTTTTCTAGTTAATATGGTTATATGCCTTCAATAACTTCTCTAAAGTGGATATGAATTTTTAGGTATCAACCCTTGACAAGTGAACTGCTTTTTATTTTGTCTCTACCATGGGCATAATCACTAATGAACCGCTTTTTAGTTTGTCTCTACCATGGGCATAATCACTAGTCATATGTAATATTTTTCTCTATGAAATTTTATGTATCAATCCTCGAGAAGTGAACCACTTTTTAGTTTGTCTCTACCATGGACATAATCACTAGTCATATGTATTATTTTTCTCTAGTCATATTTATTCTTTTAATAAAATAAAGTTTAACCAAAATCAACCTATACTAATTTTCGTTTATGATAAGCATATAATTTCTGTCCACAACAAGTAGAAAAATTTCTACATGGATTATATCATCTCCAACGACCATACTATGATCAACTAATATTGATACATGATGCAAATTCTTGAAAGCAAGGAAATTTGAGATAGAGAAAGCGAAGCACATGTGGGCTAAAATGCTTTTTTCGATAAGCAATATGGTACTCATACTATTAAGGGTAGGTAATCATTCTAATACTGATGTGTGTTATATTAGTGACATATCTCTAACATTTTTCTCATTTCATTTGATGCTTTAATCATGATCAATTCTCAATATATTTGATATGCATCATTTTTCCATTATTATTGTTTGGAAGGTTGCTTTTTTTTTTTTGTCATTTTTCAAGAGTAATTTGCTTAGAACATTTGGATATTTTAGTATTAAGTATTATTGATTGTTACATTTCTATATGTGTGTCTAAGTATCTCTATGTCTAATTTACCCTTTTGTATGGTATAGGAATTTGAAAGAGGCTTATTCTATTTTATTTGTTTTCAACATAAATGGCTTCGTGTGTTGCAAAATTGAATTGGATAGCAATTGTTCTTCAAAATATGATTATCCTTTATATATATTTTGTTTCCCTTTTATAAATTTTGTTGTAAATTTGAACAAAATTTTCTTATATCGCAAACAAAATTCCTTCGATGTTCCTATAATGAGTTATTGTTGTACTAAATGAGAGATTGTTTTAATTTGCCTACCATAATTCTAACCACATGATGCAGAATATTGAATTGTGTTATTATCACTGTGACATAGTATTTGTAAGCATGTTGCAATTCTACTCACTTGTGATTATTTCAATTCCGTTCAAGGTTTTGACTTTAGAGATCTATATGAACTCCTAAAATACTATCCAGAAGGTCATCATGGAGCAGACAAGGTTGAAGATGAGTTTATAGATACACGTGTCACTTTATAAAATTTTCGACTTTCTATTTGCAAAATTGTAATAAGTTCCATTAAATCTTAAAGTTAAAGATACATATATTTTGTGAATTTGCTTATTGTATGTTTTCCCCATTTATACTTAAAAGCATAGGGACATTACCACTAAGCAAATCTTGATTTTGATTTTTCAAAATTGCAAGAACAAGGGTTTCAAAATTTTCATTTGATAGTCACTATAGAGGGTGTTGAAGTTGGTGTCACTCACACTTTCTTGTGCTATATTATATTCTTTAGCAAGAACAAGGTATTGGAAATTTTCATTTCATGGTCATAACAAAGGGTGTTCAATCTAGTTATAGAATTGCTCCCACTTTCTTCCACTTTCTTATAAACTTTCAGCCTTTTCCTCTCTTCATTGTGACATGTTTTTAATCAATCATCATTAATATTGTACCTTGTTGGACAAGATATCAACAAGAGTGTTGTATATAAACCTTCACTTTAATTGTCAAGCCCATGTATTTATACAAACTTATGAGGGTTCTGCACAATATATGCAACTATGAAGGAAATTAATAATGGCTAGTAGTATGTAGCTTCAATTTAACTAATCAATATACCGTTGAACAAAGCAAAGAGAATTTTAATCTATGATCTAAGGGTTGCAAGGAACATGGATCTTCAATATTCAACTAGGAACTTATCCTTTATTAGCAATCTCAGAGACAAGTTTTAAGAAGCTCTTCACCTAGCTTTAGACAAACCTTTTGAAGGACCCCCTAATTTACCATACCATAGACATGCAGACTATAGATATCGAGTGACATGGAATTTTGAGTAAGCAATGAAAACATACAAAGAATCTGATGTTTTACCTAATCCATATAACAACATCTCATGCAAAATAAAAAATTAAACATTTCAACTTAAAATGCAGAAATAACTCATTAACTCTATTCTATTGAAATATTAGAAATTGCTACAACTTGTAGGAATTATACACTATTTGCTTTGTGTTATGAAGACATAAGCAAAACAATAAATATAATTTATCACACAAGTCCATGTAGTCACATATGGATGGGACCTAATCCACGATGACACAAGAACAAAAATATTACTCAATAAGATGCAACAATGGTAATCTTCTTTAATATTGGAGAAAGTTGTTCAACATTCAATGCTTGGTCTCACTCAAACTCTAATAATAAAAAAAGAATTCATAACATGTTTGTGCTAGCTCGGTTAGTTGTTCACTTCCAATCTTAAATATAAAAAAGTATCTTTGAACCTAATTTGCTAACATCTAGTCTAACTAGAACATCTTCATGCAAAGTGCATTGAGTGCACGAGGGTGGTTAGGTAATATCACTCAAGATCAAAATGAGTGGTAGGTTTCTTCAGTTGCTTCCATGTGCTATGTATGTTAAGTGATTAGGCCTCCAATCAATGGATTTATGAGTACCATCTAATATATTCACGGTGTTCTTGTGACTTCTTTCAGAATTGGAAGTGCTTTATGTATCAACTGGTATTGTTTCATTTGTCTTTTTCCTGTATATTTGGATATCTAAAGCTATGAGTTAAAGTTGTAACTTCTTTATGCTTAATATTCCCCTTGACAAAATTGGAGCTAAGAGTGAATTGGTGTGATTCTCTGTTGTTTGAGCAAAATTAGCTTTTAAATATTTTAGTTTCAAAAAATGTTTCAATTCCAAGCGTATGTCAAGAAGGCACTGCTAACACTTAACTTATTAGTATCATTTATGCATTTTCGTTAGGGAAAAAGGAATAATATGACATCTAAATAGATAAACCAAAACATTTCTATAATTCTAACAAGAATGTATACATTGCTCATCAACCTGTTACCATAGTGCCTCTTTTCTAGGTCATGAATGACTGATAGAGAAGGGATTAGTTGTATTTTCTTACCTAATGTTGTCATCCATCATCTCCCCTCAATGACCCCTTTTCATGTCCTGATGCGACCATCTATTGACTTAGGTCCTCTGTTGTTATGATCATATGAGCATATCAAGTAGTTGTAGCTCCTACCTGATGAAATCCTCTATTTTCCTTAATCTACACCCAATTTGTTACTTCCTCTTCCTTTTTTCATCCCCAATTGCTGCTAGATAGGACTATTAGTGAGTTAAATATCAATCCATTCCATTCCATTCCTACTATTTCTACCGTGCAGACATAAAAAGAAGATTGGAAGAGTGCCTTTTCTAAATTGGATGGTGAATGGATTTCAAGTTGTTGTAATTCCTTAGGGATATCCTTCCATATTATTTTACTTAGCTGTACAATTCTCTTTTTGTTTTCCTCTACTACCAAGTCCTTGAAGTGAGTGATGGAAGAGATCTGTTTCTCTTTTAAAACTAGTGTCACTTCCTCAACATTAATCAACAGTTGGGGGGAAGTGAGAACTGTATCCACAATAGATGTCTCATCTCGGATCCATAATTGAGCATCTTTTTTGATCTCAAGATAATGGAGCATTTATGTGGCTTTTTTATCTTCATTAGAAATCCAAGAGCATAGATATATTAGTTGTACATCCCCTACATAAGGATTTGGTGACCATCGGTAGGGGTGAGGCAGAATGCAATTATGTAAATAGAACCCATAGAGCTAATCATTTCCCAACTCCCCAACCCTTGGCAAGTCTCTGTGAAAGTAGTGGGAGTATCCATCAGCTCTGAGTGTCCTTCTTGTAACCTGCTAATCTGATACCATAGCCATCTCTCTTTGAGGAAAACTGAGTAGACCCTTCAGGGTGGCCTATAACGTATGATTTATTACATGATTTTAAACCCTTTCTTGAGTCACTCTTCTACCTCAGTCTTATATTTTGTTTCATTCTTCAATTCAACTTCACAATTTTGTAAATCTCTCTTAAGGACAAAGTTTTCTTCAATTACCTGCTACTTCTCCTCCAATCATTGAATCTTTATGACCTGTATATTCTCTTATAATGGATGTATTTCATACTCGTGATGCACCTGGGCATTAGAATCCTTCAGAGCTTCTACAATGTATGCAATCTTTTCCACTTCAAGAGGACTTCATGCTCCACTTATTTTAGCTTACTTCATAGCATGGAAATTTCCTCATTTTTTCCATTGAGTACCTCATGGAGTTCCAAGCTAGGTGTTTTGTTAGTTTCTGATGAACCAAGAACATCTTCTTGAATTTCAATATTAAGTATTATGCTAGTTTTCAGGAGAATTTTCATCTGCTTCTTGTTGGTTTCCAGGAGAAATTCCCTCTTCATAATGAGGGTTTAAGTCTGAGTTTTGTTGTTATTCCTGAAGAGAATCAGAGTCTAAGATTGAATATTGCATGATTTTTTTCTTTCCTAGTTTTCTCTTCTTCCTAGAACTCTCCTATTTGTTAGGTGATAGGGTTATTTTCTTGGGGGGAGGGGGGGGGGATTTATTTCTTCTCTCCTAAGTGGAGGAGGGTATCTACGACTTCTTCTTATCCTTTATCTTCCACGAGTACTTCTTCTTTATCTTATTCAATTGTCTTTTTGTGACTAGCTATGGTCCTATCAGAGATGCAACTACTCTTTCTTATCAATTCGACCTTCCTCGAGACATTTTACTTCCAATGTTTCCTGCTTTTCTGGTGTTTATGCTTGTAGAGTTGTTTTCTCATTAGGATGCTCATGTACTTTTCTGTGGAAGACCTCTATCTCATCCTTGCTAATTCTCAAAAATGTTTCCCACATTGGGGGGATATATTCTTTGGCCAATATGTTGTATATTATTAATTTTACCAACCCATGGTGATATAAAGCGTCATGTTTCCCTAATTGGTACTTAATGCTCATGGAGGAGAGAGTTTTGAAGAAGAACTAGGGTAAGCTGATGTTCTGGGCCTTCTCTTTTCCACCTAATAATTCTCCATAGGTTTAATATGAGACAGTGGTATGCATACACAAAGGCATGTCATCCATTGTAGGTGATATATTTCGTAATGATTAGATCCACTTCTCCCCATGGATCAGGCAGTGAGTCTCTCTTAACAATCCCCATAACTTCTTCATATCTTTTAGTGAATTTAAAAAAATGTTTCTTGTCTTTTTGGGAATTCTCTTTATCATCCTTATCTCACTTCATGCCCTTGGGGATCCCAATGAACTTACTAAGTTTTTCCTCATTGAATTCAATGGAGACCCCATTTAACTATGTTCTACAGTTATCACCATATATTCTTCTCATGTTCTTGGAAAATTCTTCACTCAAGCCTTCGTAGTTGTTGTAAAGGAAAGTGTCCTATGGCTAGGGTTTAAGAGGCCATCAACATACTGGGGTTGAAAGAGAGATGCACAATGTTTAGCAAGCATACATAAGCAAGTTTCAGAGATGAGAAAGGTCCACGCCTGAATAACTGAAGGTTGGTCCAAGCTTTCTCTTCAATCCTCTTCTTGCTCCTCTCGCTCCAAGAGACCTGCAAAACAAGTTATACCTTCCTCAAACCATTATGACCACATATAAAGAAATGATAATCAAATAAATCTGAAATAATAATATGAATAACATCATCATATGATCATAAACAGAGATTCAATCACACATTGAACAATGATTTGGGAAGAAGAAGGACATCACATCTTTATTAATCTTGAAAATAAGTACAAGTATACCTTCTCTTCAAGTTCGGCACCTCACGAAACCTTGATCCGGTTCTGCTGCTTCTCTTCTCCAAAGAACTCAGCCTCCAAGCTCTGCAACACAAGGGGATGACCTCCAGGGCAAAGGTGTGGGAAAAGAGAGTCCCGATTCCTCCAGCATAACAATGCAGAAATTCCAAGTCCCCTCTCATGGACCTCCCTACCTCTATTTATATGGTTAAGGAAGAGTTAGGGGCGAAGACAAAGTGGTTACAACTGAATGAGTTAGTTGTATAACTACCCAAACTAACCGAAATTCAAAAGGCGTGTTTTTTATATTTTTAAAAGGAAAATTCGTGGGTTGCATAACTGGACAGTCGCAAATACGAAAAGTATTCGCGGGTTTCCAGTCCAGAAAGTTGCGAATATGAGCAACTTTTGGCATTCGCGGGTATGTAATATAGCAACTCACGAATCATTCGCGACTATGCCTTAAGGAAAGTCACGAATGGACAAAACAAACGCATTTTTAGGGTATTTCTGGGCGTTTTCAGACTTTGGTGTATTCTGGAAAGTTTTAGCTAACTGAAATACCTTTCCAACGATATAGAGATGAGGTCAAACGGAGTTACAGAACTCAAGATATGGGTCCTCCAATATAGGTGTTTTTTCAATGACTTTCAATGACTTTCATGAAGTGCCGTCATGGAAGTGTCGACATGCGATGAAATCATGGGAAAGTGGTCACAGGCAGAGATGTGTCATTTTGAGCTATAACAGATGCCCCTTAATGTGTGAGGTTAGAGGGGAAGACGATAGCCGAAATACATTATAAAGGAAACAACTGAGTATGGAGAGAGCAGAGAATCCAAGATCGAAAGGCTCAAAAGAAGGTACCTGTAAGAGAGATAAATGTCAGAAAAACTGATCTCTGGGACATACACGTCCATATACAAAACATCGCCATAAAGATACAAGCAGATCCAACATATGTATAGCTGATGAAACTATCATGGTCGCTCAATATGCAAAAAGGCGCCATATCAAATCTAAAGGAGTCATGGCCACAAATGAACAAGGTGGATCCATACTCAACAATCGATCATAGCCATAAAAATATAAGGTGGATCTATGTCTCAGCAAAATGTCATATAAAATGTAACAAGGTATTGCGCAACTTGGGCAATAGCAAAAGATGGCAATGCTACCATCGACCCTTGAAGGTCTTCAATCCAAACCGCCCAAAAAAGGTACGAATCCTAACCATGCAAATAAAGGAGTTGAAGTCGAACATGGAGGAAACCGTTTGATTACCGATCAATAATGAGAACCGTTAACAAACGCGAGGGAAACCACCATTAATGAAAATGGTCCCTAAGGTACCTAGTACATTCTAACAAGTGTGATTACAAGGACTTGAAGTCAAACACTTGAACAATCCATCGAGTAGGAGACATTAATGTATTCTCACTACCCAATAGCGAGGGAAATTGCCATTGATGACAACAATCCCCAAGGTACTGTCATAAAACTCGAAATCTCATTCCCAGAGCAAGAGGTGTTACAGTCGATAGGAAGAGATCCGTTGGAAGGAAGGCATTACGGCATCCTTCATCATCCAACACGAGGTAAGTCAAAGACTAATTGGATCTGGAATTGGTACTGAATTTCACAACAAGGAACGTCGAAGACATGATGTAATGAACTGACACTAGGGAAAGGCCGACACAAAAGGTCAAGGCAACTGCAGAATGGCCGACAAAGGTTTAATCCTTGAACAGTGAGCACGACACAAAAGTGACTTAGGCAGATTTTGACACAAAATAACCAATGACACAAATCTACAATGTAGGAGACATTGACAGATTCCCCATATAATTGGAAAAGAGACCAACTGGAGGAGTAAGAAACTCTGAATCAGGATAAGGTCAAAATACTAGGACCCAACTGTTGATAGACTCAAAACGGGTGCTTTGTTCAAGGAAACAAGACTTGTTGCCATGATGTAAAAAACATGTGAATGAACTTCCCTTCCCCTCTTTCTTGTAAAGGTTTAACGAGTCCAAGAAAGCAAACTCGGGACCATCTTCATTTTTGGCAAGCTCGAAGAAAAGAAAGAAGAATGCTTGATAAAACACCGATTCATGGATTTTACGAGCCCGAACTAGTACATGCTCGACGGTGTTTTCATAGTTTAGAGAGTCTGAAAACTCCAAAGAAGACTCCAGGGGGTCCCTTTTTCGTACAATTTAGTCTCCTAAGGCTGAAAAAGTATAAAACATACCAAAGAAGAACTCTCTTAACTTCCGAAGAAGAAAAGGCGCACCTTTTTCGTACTTAGTCAGGAAGGTCCGAAAAAGGTTAAATTACCACCTACCCAACGCTCCTTCAAAAGCAGCATATAGCCTGAGTTTTACGAGTGTGAAGGAAGGCAAGATCACTCAGAAAGATCCATTTGATTACGAGAAATGGGGCTTACAACAATAAACTCGATGCTTTGTTCTTTAAGGTTTAACGAGCATGACAAAGACATAAAGTACACTCGAAATCTTTTTCATGTTTTGGTCCAGAGCACGAAAAAGAGAAAACTAAGCTCATACTGGGGGTTCCTTTTCCGTAAGTGTAGTCCCTCAGGTCTGGAAAAGAGATAAACCTATGCCTGAGAATACTCTTCTCAATTCAAAAGAAAAGAGAGGGATCCTTTCTCGTATTATTCCACATGGTCTGAGAAAGAGATAACCTACCACCAATGTGGATGCCCATTCACATATTCTTAACGAGCCTGAACGGACAAATTTACTCGGTAGTCAAGTCTATTTTGAGGAGTCAAACTTGGGCCTAAATAAACTCAAAATCTTTCTCGTGAAGTTTTAACGAGTCCGGAAAATTCAACTCGCAGCCTCCTTACTGTTTTTAACGAGCTCGAAGGAGAGCAGAAAGAATGCTCTAAATGAGAGGAGACGAGTGTTATAGGCAGGCGAAACTAGTTCCAAGCGCAAGGAACAAACCTATGCATAATGCAAGGAAAGCAAGCAAGATAAGGACACTCGGGGAATGTCTCCTCAAGGTAAAGGGTGTCAAGTTGCAAAGGAAAAATGATACAAGGCTTAGCGACAATGAGAACAAAGATGAGGGCTTATACAACGAGCTAAAAGCGTGGAAGCCGGCATCAGGCTCAAAAGCGCGAGCAGGGCACATGCAAATACAATTACAGCTTGAACAACAAGGTGAGGCCAATAAACAGTTGTGAATCCAACTACAAATCCTGTCTCCAAGAAACAACAACATCAGAATCATGCTCAGAAGAAACGATCTGATGCGGGTCACTTTGGCAGAAACACATGTGACTTTGCTATCTTCTATAAAAGGTAAATTCAAGGCAGAATCAACCGAAGGAGATTCTATAGGACCAAGGCTTGAGGGTTTATAATCAGTAATATCAACCTCAGAAGGAGAGCAAAAATCAACAAGGGAGATAGAGTCTGTAGGAACAAACTCAATATCACAGGAGTTGAAAAAATCATAAGAAAAATCAAACTCATCAGGATCATTGACTTGCTGTTCGAAGGAAGAGTCAAAAGACTCAACAAGACCAACATAAGAAGAAAGGTCAGGCTTACTAGGCAAATCAGGGTTAGACTTAGTCACAACTGAACCAACATCCAAAATAAGATCAGACTGTATCAAAGACTCTAGGAAGACTTCATCCGAAGGAAGGAGATCATCCGAGATAGGACACATGTCTAAACTTTCAAATGGATTGACAGAGTGGAGAAAAGGCTCTACAGTTTGTATAGGATGACTCACCCAGTCAACTGCTGGGACCAAGTCCCAAGAAGGTAAGCATGAAAACAGAGGATGCTTCTCAGTAGCAATTGAACACAATGGATATGAGGCCACATAGTTCACCTGTGGCGGGGTAGTGTCTATAGAAACACTGGGAATCAATAAAGGAAAGACCTGGTCTCTAGTTGGGTCAGGAGATGGATCAAGAAAATACAACTGATCGATAGTGACAATTTCTTCGCCGTGATTAAAGTACATCACACGAAAAAATTGTTGACACCACAGCTTGCATGGAATAGACATAATCACGTCCAAGGAGCATATTAAAGTCCAAGGGGTCTTCTATCACCATGAATTCAACTAAGACGGTCTTCCCACCCAAAGTAACAGGTGTTTGAGAAAGAATTCCCAAGTCTATACAAGTTCTTCTATCAAACACCAGTAACTGACTAGTAGTTGACACAAGGCTGGGAGATCCCAAACCTCGCCAAGCACGAACAGACAAAATACTAACTAAGGCTCCTTCATCAACAATACAATGAGCAATCATATAGGGTTCAAATTTGACCTTTATCTGGAAAGGTGCATTAGAAGGAAGGCGTGGCTCAACTAGGCTATCACAATCAAAGGAAGCAATCTGAGAGCTTGGTGGGGGTTGATCCGAAACAAGTTCAGTGCCCCCTTGTTCAGTAAGTTCTGAACTGGCAGTGAAGAAAATGTGACTAATAGACACTTCACTCTCCAAAGGAAGAGTGGGATTGATCGATACTGGGATCGATTCAACCGCTTCGTGAAAACCACTCTCTGAAGGGAGAGTGGGATTGACCAAAGATGACATTGGTTCAATCACATCAAGATCACTCTCCAAAAGAAGAGTGGGATCGACCAAATCTGAGATTTGTTCGACCACTTGATAAACCAAAGGCTGAGTAAGTTGTTGAGAAACTATAGGTTGTTCAGAAGAAGGAAAATCTTGAGTCTTGGACCACACTCTTCGTACCTCTGCGATAGCAGGGCACAGGTGAGTAAGATGATCTCCCTCACATAGCATACAAGGGAACTTAAGTTTGCACTTCGAACGACCAGTTTTCTCAACTGTGTCAACATGACTAGCAGTGGATGACTGTTTTCTCTCAACATGACCTACAGAGGATGAGAGTTTGCCCCCAGCATGAACAACAGAGGCTGGGTAACCGGGTCCAAACTGACTAAGAGAGGCTGGTTGTTGAGAGACTTCAGAATGTTAAAAAACAGGATTACCATTAAACCAAACTCTTCGCACCTCCAAGATAGAAGGGCATTTATAAGTAAGGTGATCTCCCTCACAAAGCTTACAAGGAAACTTGGGCTTGTGTTTTGAACGGGTAGTCTTTTCAACAGTGTCAACATGACTCACAGTGGCTGATGGATTGTCTTCAGCATGAACCACAGAGGCTGAGAGACTGCCCCCAACATGACTTGCAGAGGCTGAGAGGCTAGATCCAACATGGCCTATAGAGGTTGGATGGGCACCACCAACATGAACAACAGAGGTTGAATGATTAGGATCAACATGCTTTGCAGCATTTGAGTGTGTGCCCCTAGCATGAACAACAGAGGCTGGGTGGATGGATCCAACCTGACTTATAGAGGTTGGATGGGAAGGTTCAACTTGAACAACAGAGGTTGAACGAGTGCCCTCAGCATGAACAACAGAGGCTGAGTGACTGGATCCGACATGACCTGGAAAGGTTGGAAGGATCCCACCAGCATGAACAACAGAGGCTGGATGGTGAAGATCAACTTGACTTGCAGAGGTTGAGTGCTTAGATCCAACATGACCTACAGAGGTTGGATGGGTGCCCCCAGCATGAACTGCAGAGGCTGGGTGGTGAGGTTCAACTTGACTTGCAGAGGTTGAACGGGTGCCCCCTTGCTTATGTGCCTTCTTCCTATTCCTCCTTCTTTTACTCCTTTTAGACTGTCAGTTACTAGTATCAGTACTTTCACCACATGAGGTAGAAGGAGGAGGAGAATCAACTACAGGTGAAGGGGAAGCAGTGTTTTGATGCCCTTGATATAAGGAGCTTACTTGAGAAGCATCAGGAGTATTCAGGATAGTTGGAGTGGAAAATAACCACACCGGCAGCCCTAGGGTGAATCCAGGTAGATTTAGGGTGGCCATCAAAGGAACACCAACATTCCCCGTGAGAGGAATATTACAAGGAGTTCCCATCATGGAGATCTCTTGGTTGGTGTTCAAAGGGGTGTTAGCCATAGCTTCAAACAAGGAGACAAAGTTTGAGGTTGATAGGCAACCAAAATTACAAAGCACACACCTAAAGGCACACTAAGTACAGACAAACCACACAGCACTCACTAAAAATTCCTAAAGCCAAACAGACAAACAGGTATAAGATATACTTTCCAGAAGAAAGCTGATAGACAGTTACTTGGCGTCCCTGTAGATGTTCTTAGGTACAAGCGGAGGAATCACCCACCGCCCTCCCACACTTTCTACCGGGGTTACCTTCCAAGCCCGTCCAAGGTCAACCAGAAATAACCTTTCGGTGTACCTGTTTATGAACCCTAGATGTCAAGAGACTAAAGGCTACCTTGGCTATACCAACAGTCTGGGGGGACAGTCTCAAGCCGGACTCGTACGCATGGGAAGGGTAGCTGAGCCCGAAACTCTGTCTAGGACAGAATCCCCAGATGCATAAAAGTCCTGAGTTACATTTTGACAAGGACTCGGAGGGTTATCTCCTCTATCCAAGCCTCCACGCGGCCTCGTGCTTAACTCCCGTTTGAGAGGAGCTTCCCAGATACAGTCGATAAAGTCAAGGATTTACCTAGTGATTGGCCAACTACGTCTGAATTTAACACTTGTGGGGAGTTTAAACTCCCTATCCCACAAGTCTAGCCTAAGCTAGTTGGTGTATGACCCTATAAAATAAAACTTACTAACAATTTTAAATTATATCGTTTATTTTAAGGGTTGTTTTTTAGTCAGAGGGTAAATGGCATGAAACTTATGTGGTGTTTTGACTCAAAAGTTGAAACAAAATGACTAAGCAAAGAGATATGAAATGCAAAAAGAAAAAACTATTCTCTTTATTTTTCTTTTTCAAATAGAAAACTTGAAAGCCACAAAAGAACAAATTCTTTTTATTTTTATTTTTCAAAAACAATGATATGCCATGCAATCTAGACTAAAAACCTAATCTATATGCATATAAAGCAAACATGTGTTTTTGTATTTTTCTTTTATAAATGCAAAAGAAAAATAGCCTATCAATTAATGCAAGCAAGTACTGAAAGCAAAGCAAATAGACAACTACTCTACACCCCACAAACAAGCCCTAGGTTTCCCTAAAGTTAGATATCAACCTCACTTGAAAACAAGGCTTACAAAGGTAAACAAGCCAACAACTTTGGAATGAAGAGACTGAGCAAAAAGACTGACATAAACAAAGGTCAAGAAATCCCAAGTATCAATCTAAAATTACAAACAAAGGCTGCTCAGTACCTTGTCCAACAAGGTCAAGCCAAAGAAGGAGGTAGGGGGGGACAAGTAGCAAAAACAAGTTTAGGTTCTTTTTTAATTTTCTTTTATAAATGCAAAAGAAAAACTACCTACAAACAAAAGTATGCAGATAACAAGAACAAAACAAAAAGAACTTTGCTAGACAACCACCAAACAAACTCTAGAATGCCCTAAAGTCAGTATAAACCCTGCTTGGAAGGAAGGCTTGCATAAGAGACAAGTCAACTACTTTGGCATGGTGAAGTTAACAAATAAAAGAAGAAGGAAAGAAACACCAACAAGCTTCTAAAATCAAACAAAGATCACTAATAGAGGCTGACCAGAAACATAAGCCAAAAATCATACCAAGCAAAGGAGGCAGGGGGAAAGAGCAAAGAACTAACCCTAAATACTATAAAGGGGATTACCACATAGATAAAGAACAACCAAAAAGGGAGGACACTAACTCCCTGGAGTCATGCACCTGCAGAGGACATCAAAAGACCTAACCAACAGCCCACAAAGAGAAGAAAAATCACAAAAATGAGAAAAAACACTGTTTTAGGGGCATTCGCGGGTTGCACTACTAGAAAGTCGCGTATCATCCGCGGGTTGCTAATACAGCAAGTCGTGAATACAAGCATACACGGGTTGTATAACATGCAAGTCGCGAATCACTCGCGGGTTTCTCGTATAAGCAGTCACGAATACAAAACCAGATTCACGACTGTTCAGGCACGCAAGTCGCGAATGGGTGGAAAAATTCCCAAAAAGGTCAAAAACTACCCTAAGAAGGCAGGGGAAGTGTTCTCTCAGACTTATAAAGTGTTCCTAAGTGGCAAGAAGGACCTAAAACAATGCAAAAGGCTAAAAGAAATCAAGAGAAACCCCAAACAGACAAGGCTCTCCCCAGCGGAGTCGCCAATTCTGTTGTAAAGGAAAGTGTCCTATGGCTAGGGTTTAAGAGGCCATCAACATACTGGGGTTGAAAGAGAGATGCACAATGTTCAGCAAGAATACATAAACAAGTTTCAGAGATGAGAAAGGTCCACACCTGAATAACTGAAGGCTGGTCCAAGCTTTCTCTTCAATCCTCTTCTTGCTCCTCTCGCTCCAAGAGACCTGCAAAACAAGTTATACCTTCCTCAAAACATTACGACCACATATAAAGAAATGATAATCAAATAAATCTGAAATAATAATCTGAATAACATCATCATATGATCATAAACAGAGATTCAATTACACATTGAACAATGATTTGGGAAGAAGAAGGACATCACATCTTTATTAATCTTGAAAATAAGTACAAGTATACCTTCTCTTCAAGTTCGGCACCTCACGAAACCTTGATCTGGTTCTGCTGCTTCTCTTCTCCAAAGAACTCAACCTCCAAGCTCTACAACACAAGGGGATGACCTCCAGGGCAAAGGTGTGTGCAAAGAGAGTCCCGATTCCTCCAGCATAACAATGCAGAAATTCCAAGTCCCCTCTCATGGACCTCCCTACCTCTATTTATATGGTTAAGGAAGAGTTAGGGGCGAAGACAAAGTGGTTACAACTGAATGAGTGAGTTGCATAACTACCCAAACTAACCGAAATTCAAAAGGCATTTTTTTTATATTTTTAAAAGGAATTCGCGGGTTGCATAACTGGACAGTCGCGAATACGAAAAGTATTCGCGGGTTGCTAGTCCAGAAAGTCACGAATATGAGCAACTTTTGGCATTCGTGGGTATGTAATATAGCAACTCGCGAATCATTCGCGACTATGCCTTAAGGAAAGTCATGAATGGACAAAAAATGCATTTTTAGGGTATTTCTGGGAATTTTTAGACTTTGGTGTCTTCTGGAAAGTTTTAACTAACTGAAATACCTTTCCAACGGTGCAGAGATGATGTCAAACGGTGTTACATAATTCAAGATATGGGTCCTCCAATATAGGTGTTTTTTCAGCGACTTTCAATGACTTTCATGAAGTGCCATCATGGAAGTGTCGACATGCGACAAAATCATGGGAAAGTTGTCACAGGAAGAGATGTGTCATTTTGAGCTATAACAGTAGTACCCATCTAATTTTTGGAAATATTGGCCCCATCCTACATCATGGAAATACTGCATGGCCCTTGTATTTCTAGAAAATTTGGGGTGGCCTTTTGGCTCCATTTTCATGAAACCCCTAGTCATTCTGATAATCTTTTTTAAACTTTTAGTGACAAGTTTTTTTGAAAGAGTATCTCCTCAATTAAATGAGACACAAGTATCAGCCAAATTTACTAGGAGGGGTTTCTAAACTACCTCCTTTGATTATGTTGCTTGACATTGTCCCTATGTGTTGTGCTTTATTTCCTTGTTTATGTTGGTTTGAGAACTACGAGGGTGTTTTAGCCCAAGGTGGCAAAGAACGAATTGCTTAAACGTGTCCTTTACATCATAATCGTGACAATAATAACCCATTTACCATTTCAAAATTATGTCGAACACCTTTCCCTCTCATCATTATCCACTCGTTCCTTATGTCATGCCATTTGTCCCATCTGTCCTTTTTCGTTATGATTTTTTAGTAGGGGGATGTGGTGATGGTCAGATACACCTTGCAATATGGATTACATTCTTTGAACCAATCATATTTTTTGGTGTGGTACATGGTTCCAATATGATTTTTGGCATTAGAATACTCTGTCCACCTACATCGTTAGCCTCAAATCCTCCCGTCCCGTCCGTCCCTGTCTCTATCAGCATCCTTCACCAGGTCCCACAGCATCTGTGCAGATCTGCCTTCCCTCTTCGTCGCCTCAGCCCTCGATGTCGATCCCTATATATCCCTGTAGAATGTATGAATAATGCAAATCCCTATAGAATGTATAAATTGACGTTGATCCCTGCATAATGTAGAGATAACAACTATAGTTGTGGTTATTAAGACCGTTTTTTTGTGTTTGCTAGATATGGAATATGACATGAGGAATCTGCGTAGGGAAGGAATGTGAATTTCCTCATCCAAACATTTCTTCCTTGCCGAAAATGAAAAATGTATTGAAGTATTATAGAAAATGAATAAAGTGTTTTTTTTTATTGCTGAAGATAGAAATACACTACAGAGGCAATGGTAGAAAGGTTAAGCTACAAATAAATAGAACCATTGGGGTTTTGTTATAAAATGATCTTTTTTGTTCACCATTCTACTTGGTAGCGGAATGATTTATTGTTGGTGTTAAACTTGGTAGTGGCATGATTTATGCTTTTGTTTCTACCTTTCCTAGTTATTTGTGTATGGTGGCTTGTTTCAATGTTGTAATGAATGCCCAATGTATTAATTCTATTAACTATCATATAGGAAATTGAGTTATTTTGATTTGTACATTGTTGAAACACTTTGGCAATCAAGATAACCATTAAATTGCAAAGAAGATCTGACAAACTGTATTTTAATCTCTAAGCTCTTGAAACACTTTGGTAACAAAGATGAACATGAAATTGTAAAGAATATTAGGTGGACTGTACCAAAAATTTATGGAGGAGAAGGATTTTAAGAAAATAAGAATCGTATATCTTCATGCTTTTTATCCTCATTTATGGAAATTAAAAGAATTTCACTTCATCGTGGCTGCAAATTACGTTGCTAATCTATGCGCAATCAGAATAAGAAATTATCCGCATTCTGGTGCCAAGTCCACACAAAGATGATCTTGGTATTATAGTTTGGGGATTATAAGACATGATTGTATCGGATCTCCATGTGAGAAGGAAAAGCAATAAATATTCAATTGGAAGAAATATAACCAGGTTTTTTTCACCCAACTGTAATCTTACTATGATTTAAGGATTTTATTCTTTCATAGAAACAAACTGACAACAATAGTGAAAGGTTTTTGAAAACAATCCAAGTTTATCATGGTGGTTCTGAATTGGACAGACTACAATGAGAATAAGGAGCTTACGTAGTCTACTCATCCCGTGGTTGTGTTTGAGCTTCAAGAGGAAGTCCCTTGAAAGGCAGGGGATCTCCGGATCACCAGGTGTAGAGTGTTCGTGTGTTCTATACGTGCTAGAGGGCGCACAAAGGGCGCGAGGGGAAGACTTAAAAAAACTGCATTTTACGATTGGAGATGGTGGACGAATAAATGCGAGAGGAGGACATGGAAGGATAGTGTGGGACCCTATGAAAGATGTTTGTGGAGAAGGGGCTGGAGGCCTTGAGAGTTAACGATGTTGGTGGATGGAGTAGTCAAACGCCGTGTGAAATCGTCGAAGAGTTAGACTACTCCAAAGAAAATTGGCATATTTCCTTATAACGATCAAAATTTCCTCTCCCGGAGTTTATCTCTTGATGTCCTTATCAAGATGATGAACAATGGTACATATGCTAGCTAAAACATTTTAGATTTCAAATTTAAGTGTTTAGATGAGTAGACTAACATTTTCTCTAACTTGTTTTTGCAATTTGGAGTTGACTAGTTGTTGTATTGGCTGGCGACATGTTGCAGAAGCGCTACATGTTGTAGGAATCTTACAGGTTGCATCTTTAGTTGTTTTTTTTGTGAGTATTCATGTTGTTGTGCGATGACCTATATTCCTGTAGGGCATAGGAAGTATTGTTCTCTTTTTCTTTTTTTCTTCTTTTTATTTTTCTTTTTTCTTTTTATCAAACTAGGAACTGCCTTCTTCGAAGGTTTTAATCTCCAATTTGTCTCAGATGCATTAAATGAAGTTTTCACGTAAGAATTTTCTATTTTATCTTTTTTTTATTATTTATCTTTTATATATACTACATTGTTGATTAGGTCGAAAAATGACAATGTTTCCCTTAGATTAATTGCAATTCTGTTGTTTTAAGTGTTTCAATGAACTATTCCTTGTTGAGAGGTTTCCTGTACAGCTTTAGTCGACGTCCATGGACTAGCATTGGTATTTGTTCTTTGTATATATTGGAGATTCTAACAAATCCATTGTCATATGATAGGGCCCTAACCATCTGGTTCTTAACTTTCCTTTGAAATATTTAAATATTGAGTCATAGAATAGGGCCCACTCTCCTTGTTTGAAGTCCTTATTTTTTTATGAACTTGTCATGTCATACTTTCCTTTGTTGTTGTACCATTTCTGTGTGATCTAAGGCATGTTGTATGTGTCCATATAGCTAATTGAGTTGGAGTAACCTCTCATTTTGTGGTGTGGGTAGATCCATGTTAAGTTACATTGTTGTCCTTAATGTTTTGAGCTCAAATTCAATGGGAAACATTATTCTCTTTCTGTAGACCATTTCATATGGTGTGAGACTTGTACTAAACTTCCAGGTAGTATTGTATGCCCATGCTGCTTCATGAATTCTATTTTCCTAATCTCTCTTGTGAATTTGTATTGTTTTAGTTAGGATCTTTTCTACTTCTCTATTGGTAACTTCTGCTTGGACATTTTCATGTGGATGATAAGATGTTGATCATTTTTGCTTGAATTTATTGATTTTTAGGATATCTTTTATCGCATTTGATGTGAATTGGCGACCTCTGTCAGTATCAAGTTCTCTAGGTCTCCAAATTTGGTGAAGATTTCTTTTGTCAAAAACTTTGCAAAAGAAAACATACAAATAATATGATTTTTTTCCTAATCCATATAACACCATCTCATGCAAAATAAAATAAACATTTCAACTTCAAATGAAAAAATAACTCATTAACTATGTTCTACTAAAATACTAGAAATTGCTACAACTTGCAGGAATTATGCATTATCTACTATGTGCTATGAATAAATAAACAAAACAATAAATCTACTTTAATACACGAGTCCCTATAGTCACCTATGGATGGTCCTTGATCCACAGTGACACGGGAACAAAAATATTACAGAGTAACATGTGGCAATGGTGGTCTTCATTAATATTGGAAAGAATTGTTCAACATTCAATACTTGGTCTTGTTCAAACTATAATAATAAAAACTGAATTCATAACATGTCTACTCTAGCTCGACTAGTTGCTCACTTCCAATATTAAATATACAAATGTATATTTGAACCTAACTTATTAACATCTAGCCTAACTAGAACATCTTCATGCAAGCTACATTGAGTGCACGAGGGTAGGTAGGTAAGATCACTCAAGCTCAAAAGGGGTGATACAATGACACTTTGCATCTATTTAGTTGTTTCCACGTGCTCTATATATTTGGACACTAGGCCTCCAATCAATGGATCTATCATTAGAGTCAAATCTATTACTAGTGTTCCCATGACTGCTTTCAAAATTAGAAGTGTGTTATTTATCAACTTGTAGTGTTTCATTGATCTTCTACTTACGTCTTTGGATAGTTGGAGCTATGAGTTAAAGCTAGAACTTCTGTATGGTTAATCCATTCCTTGATAAAATTAGAGCTTAGAGTGAATTGTTATGATTCTCTATTCTTTTAGCAAAACCAACTTTTATATTCTTTAGTCACCAAAAATTTGTAAGGTTCCAAGCTTGTGTCAAGAACTTATTAGAGGAAATTTCAATTTTAAATGGGCCTTCCAAAAATAATACAAATTTCATGTCATCATGTATTATCCAATCAAAATGCTTTAAAATTAAAAAAGGGAGCACCTCTTAAACAATTTTTTAATATAATTTTGGGGATAGGTATCATAAAAAAAACTATTTTTTTTGTTCGTATTTTCGACATATCGCCTTGTGTTTTTACTCAAATTTCGATTGGAAGAGCTTGTTGGATGCGTAATTAAATTCTGTATCCAATGAGTACCCACTCAGCATACTTTTGACGGGTCTCACAACCCCAAAAACAAGAAATCCCTGAAAAAAATGTGATGATGATGTCATCATCACATTTTTTAAAGTATTTCTTGTTTTTGGGGTTGCGAGGCCCATCAAAGGTATTCCAAGTGGGTACTCATTGGATTTTAATTCCGCATCCAACAAGCACTCTCGGTCGAAATTTGAGTAAAAACACAGGGAGATATGTCGAAAATATGAACAAAAAAGTAGTTTTTTCTTTTTTGCCTCCAAAATTAATAAATATTATTTTATTATTTTAACTATTATTTTATTAATTTTCCTTAGGAGGACCATTTTGAGTTGAAATTTCCTCTAATGGGTACCTCTAACACTCAACTCATAAGTATCATTTATGCATTTTAGTTAGGAAAAATGGAAGAATACAACATCTAAAAAGATAACCAAAATCTTTCTATAATTTTAACAAGAATGTACACATTACTTATCAACTTGTTTCCGTAGGGCCTCTTTTCTAGATCCCGAATGACTCATAGAGGAGGATTATATTCCTTTTCTTACCTAATGTTGGGAGCCATCACATTGCACTAAAACTGTTTAGAGTGGCATGACATAAGCTATATGCAAGGAGCCTCACTTCAAGGTATGTAATGAAATATTAGCATTGATTTAATAACTATCTTTATAAGAAAATTACAGTTTGGTGAGATTTATTAAATAAAAGAAATTATGAGTTTGATTTCAACATCATCATACATGGAACCATTGCATCTGCAACTACCTCCCCATATTTTTCTTTTTCTAGTCAAATATGGGTCCCCTCCTATACTTTTCATACCCCGAAGATGTACCAATTTTCCCCTCAAAATCTAGTTAAGTGTTTTGAAAAAGGAAGGAGCTAATTCCGAGTCTTTAAGCAAATTGCGTAAGTGTCACATTGCATCCTATCTCATTGAGTTCCATTGCAACAACCACACATCTCATCAAAATAGGCCACAACATGGCACAACTTATATTTTTTCGGCACAACAATGGTATGACTCAACAAATGTTTCTGTAATGGGTGTCCTGACTTATCATCTCCCACTACAACAACATCTTCTCGATCACAAATCGATACAGATAGCACTTCAATGTTTGGAGGGACATTTTCACTTGCACCAACAAGAAGGGTGTAATGTAACTTTCCTAAGAGGTCCACAAGGGGTGGCATATCACTTGAAGGAAGGATGCAACTGAAGGCATAACTATGAAAGGGTATTGGAATCCACACAATGTTTAAGTGCAATGAAGCTCATATGAAGAGCCGCAATGGGTGGCATTACTTGTAAAAGGAGGCCACTACGGGGGCTAATCATTTGCACAAATGTCTTTGTGGAGGGAAAGAGTGAGAGAAAGGACACAAAGGGTGGTAGATCCCATGAGAGAGGGACATAAATGGTAAGGGTTATCCCTCACTTCCCGCACTTTTGGTGATCAAGTACTCATAGGGGGTAAGGGACTAGGAAATGGGTCTGTGTTATATGTGTGTGTGTGTGTGTGTATGTATGCATGTATGTATGTATAACCCCTTCCCCCATTTATTTGTTATCCACTATATATTTCATTCTTGATTCACCATTGGAAGCATCGAGTAATTGGATCAAGAGTGTCCACTCACCACCTATCGTCCAAATAAGCACACACCAGCCAAGGTAGGTACACCCAAATTCTTTTCCTTCAAAATTAGGCAGCCCTTCATTTCTTAATTCAAACTTAATATATATATTTTAGGGAGGACCTCCGTTGGGTTTTATTGGGGAAGGTTTTTATCCTTTTCATAATGGGACAAGTTCTCACATGCCCTTGAAGCCATAGTGACATGTCCCTTGACTCCAGGACCAAGAGAAAATTTTTCTTCCATACACCCTAAATCCAATATGTGGATTCCATTGGTAATGTGGAAGTGAGGAGTAGCTCTCTAGGGCCAAGGTTTCCATTATTCCCTTAACAATACCATATTACCACTATCCCCAAGCACCAACTTGAATGAATGGAGTATTCTACCAGGAACTTGTCATAGCTTTCAACCAAGTAAACTCTTGTGAGCCATCCACTTCCAAGATTAAATCCTTATGATTTGCAAGCTTTAATGCTAGTCACTAGCCTCACACATTTTGTATGAGATGGACGTTTTCCCTTCTTCTTCCTCGTGAAAAATGTTTTCATGTAAATATCTCAACTCAAAAATGGTGTTAATTATTTTATACAATAATTTCTTAGAGTTTTTACATTTAAACATGGAATTTGAAATCATTAGTACAAATGTGTAGTTTTTCTAGGAAAGCTGCATTAGTTTCAGAATCTAATTTTAGCTCATATACTCTCAAGATAGTTATAAATAATGCAGAGAGAACTATGAAACTTGAAGAAATATTGTATCAGTTGAGTTACTTTGGTGATAATTGGATTTCCTATTATATTAGTATAGCATGCATTACATGCACAATGATTCTGCTTCTTATGTCTCATAGGAACATACCATGTCTCATCGAAAGACCCGACAGTGATCAAAAGACCCGACGGTGATCAAACCTTGTCCAATATGTCTCGTCTAATGATGAAATTACAAAGTTAGCTCTAACTCATATGCTCTTATTGCAGTTTGATGACACAAAGAGTACCATCGAAGCTAACCCCTAAGTCTCGACGAGGTGAGATATATCAATTCTTGAGGGTAGAAGAGTATCAATCGACCAACATAGACAAGATCCCTCTATATCATAATATTAAATGGTTTGGGCTTCAAAAAGCAACAGCAAAACCAAAACTATTTCCATGAGTAGAGATAGTGCAATGTCTTATTCCCCACACTAATGTGAAGAGGGGAATTATTAAGAATGTTGCAGGGGAGCCTATAGCCTCTTTTTATCTAACCACTATGAACAAATACTATAATTTCCCAGTACCCAAGATTGACTTGACCTGAGAGATTTCAAGTGGATGCATTCATTACAATCAAATATATAACTTTCATTGAGGAGGCATTGAATCCAAACAAATGATTCAGCCAAAAGGATGATAGCATATATTAGATCAAGTCACTCAAGAAATAGTATAGGATGACCACAACTCTCTTATGTTGATTATATGGGGAAGAAAATGCAGTGCATTTTAAGATTGAATGGCCCCCTTTATTGTATTTTGTCATTGTACATGACACTAGGTTCAACTGGTTTGACATCCTCTCGGATAACATGTAAGAGGCAATGTTGAAGGTGCAAGATGGTTTTTCAAACAACAATAAGATTTCCATATGTTCTCATCCCTTATAGATGCAGTTTGCACAGTGAACCAATTTCTCGATATGGGATGGAACTAGCTCCACAAGGAAACTCCCATACACATATGTTGCCAAGCCCTTTAGGCTTAGAAACACATCAACAATTACAAGTAAATTTGTGAAGAATATTCCATGCCCTTATATACAATCAAATTCATATAATGCAATCGCTATAGTAATGCAACTAAGTGATTAGTACCTGACTAAGGGGGGCACTTATTTGCAAATATACAAAGCATCAAAAGCACCTAACATTATGCCCAAGTATTTTACAAACTACATGGTCTTGAAGGAGGTTGCACGCCAAACATTCTTAGATGGGATCAGGTCTACTCTCAACAACACCAAAAATGAATCATGGCCACCCTTGCCGGTAGTGGTTGGGGCTTACATATTTGTGAAAGTGAAAGAAGCTATTGAGTTGAATTAGGATTTGGAGAAGTACCATTTTGGACAAGAGAAGTACAAAACGAATGATTGTAAACGGAAAGTAATAAACCATTTTTCAATCGCCAAATATCATTGGCCTTTATCACTACGTAGAAGAAAGAAGAGAATATAGGTGAGTCCAGACTCTGGAAGACCTAGCCAAAATAATTGAGAAAGAGAAAGGTATCGAAAGGGTTCTTCTAGAAAATAAGATACCTAAGGAGTTGGGTAGGTAAAGACACAAGAAGGGAAGAAATAGAGCTTAGCCGAGGGGGTTGCAAAGTTTGTTGAGGAAAAAACAAGAAGAATACCAAAGCAGATGCACAGAGGTTAGAATAACAAAAGAAAGTTGAGGAAATAGCTCACGAAGAAGATCTAACCAAAAAATAGTAAGCAAAAAAAACAAGCAGAGCTACAGAAAAGGGTCGAAGAACTAAAAGAACATGAAGAGGTTCAGAAGAAAGCATAAGAAGAGTGGAAGTAGGTAGAAGGAACATAAGAGAGTGAGATACAAGACATGGATATCGATGCACCAACCACTAGCCTTGATGGTCAACTCACTGAGGGGATTTCCCCTTGAAAGAGCTTGGAATTACAATGTACACACCCTCTAAAGTAGGTTTTGTGGCTAAACTAAGCTCTTATGATTTAACCCAAAGAAGAAATAGATAATGTGAAGAACAAGGTTTTGTGGCTAAACTAAGCTCTTATAATTTAACCCAAAGAAGAAATAGATAATGTGAAGAACAGAGAAGAGGCTCAAGCTCACCAAAAGTGGAAACAATCACCAAGCAAACATGGTTCTTTACCACCACTCATCGATGGTCCACCATTCACTAATGGCCCACCATTATTGAATACAATATAAATTTATGTGTTTGATAGAGCCCTAAGTTGACACTGAAATGAATGATTAATTTCTATCGAGCAGTTGACTTTGGAATTAGTTGGTCGAGTCTTGATGCTCGATGAACATTATTGAAAAATGTTCACAAGCTCTCTTTTATTCATTTTCCTGATAAAAGAAAAAAGGTTGCTCCATATATGTTGTCAAATATTCTTAATTATTCTGGAACCACCTGGATTATTACAGTCGTTGGGAAGCAAATACATTGGACAAAATGAAGAAATTTTATATCTCGTCTAGATATCACTCAATAGTCAGTTTTTAATCCGTGAAGAAATGCTTTCCCATCGACTCGACTACTAATTTTTAATCTGTCAAGAAAGACTTGAACATCGACTTGACATTCCAATTTTTAATCTGTCTAAGGTTTTCCCATCGATGAAAACAATGTTAGTCAATTGTGCAAACAAGCCCTGTCAAGTGAAGTAGACCAACAATTCAATTGACTGCCAGTTGACTTGTCATCGACCTTGAATGCTATCTAACTTGAAACAAAGGATAAAATATATAATTTTATATTCATTGTTCATACCAGAGTGTTCGAGTTAATTTAAGCACAAAACAAATACTAGTTAATAAAAAACAAAAAAAAACAAAAATTGATATGAAAAAACAAAAACAAATTGTTACCCATTTCTTTAACCACCCTTTAAGTGAAGCTTATTTAAATCTTAATCAAGATGCATTTAAGCACAACAAGATACGACGACCATGAAATGAATCCCTATTGTACACATGTTACATTTGGGTAATTTGAGATAAAATATCTAAATGCTTATCTGCATACTTAAAACATTAGAGAAAATATGGGGTCTAAAATGGGCTTTATAAAAAAAATGTACCATGGACATGTGTGCGATGACTAAGATTTCTCAAACTGACATAATTTAAGTATTTTGGTCAACCATTATAGCTGAGTTGGAGCTATAGAAATCAAGTATGCTTATGTGTCATATTTTTATTTGACAATCACTAACTCCATATAAATTTCACCATGGTTAAGATTTGAAAAAGTTCATATTCAAATATAATAAATATATTTGAAATAATAAATATAAAATTCTGTATAATATCACTACTTTGAAGTCTTTTAAAACTTAAATTTAACATTAATTAAAATGTTAAAATAATTACTAAATAAATATTTATATAATTAATCTTTTTTAAAATAATATTTAATTTTAAATAAAATTATCTTCAAATATATATATATTTTAAATTGGCTTCCACATACTACTACCGGATTGAGGATAACGACTAAAAAGTAACCAGTCATGGGTAAAGCCCATAGTAAAGCTCTTGCACACGTGTGTCTTCCTATGCAACTCATAGTTAGCTTTACTATGGGTAAAGCCCAGTGTAAAGCTCTTGCACACGTGTGTCTTCACGAAGACACACGTGTGTGGCTAAGTTATCTCTACAATCCGGAATGCATGGTCTCTATCACGTTGAACTTTCCTTGTCACTTGATCATTTTGTCTTAACTTCCATTGTCATTGTGAACATAACCGTATGTGTTTTCATACTTGTTTAGTGTAATGATAAATATTAAATATTTGTGTATATAATGAAGCCTATAATTCTAAAATTTATAATTATCTAAAAAAAAATAAGGATTATCTTTAATTTTTATTTTTATTTTCATCCTGGCTTGGACACTTACGTCTCCAAGAAAAATAGTACATTTGTTTTTTTTAAATTAAAAAAAAAGATTATTTTCAAATTTTAGTACTTTTTCATCCCATGGCATAGACACTTAGCTTTCCCAACAATTGGTCAATTTATTTTTTTTCTTAAAAGTTCGACTTTTATAGGAAATTGTATCTACGGTAAGACCTTAGTTTTCCTTATTTAATGAACCATCCTAATTTAGTTACCATGTTATCATTTTATTTTAAAAGTATTATGTCCACTTTTTCCACTAAGATACATGTCAATGAATAAACTCTAAATGTTATTTTGATTGGTCAAAAAGTAACTATATTAATGTTTACAAGAAAAATAGATGAATGAACTGAACTACTCTCTTAGAGAATAGATAGAGAGTATCAAGATAGAAGAAGACATGTCAATGAATAAAGTCTTGGTTACTTTGGTATTTTCAATTATAGTATATTCCAAGTATCAAAATAAATGGGATTTCTTAAATAATTACGTGCAGTTAATTTTAATATAAAAGGTAATTATTGGAATTATTTTAGAAAATGGTATTTTTTATTTTTTTATTATGAAATTTATTAAAAAATTATAAAAAAAATAATTTAATATATATAATTAGAGTAGAGAGGTTTTCTATAAAGTATAGAGATTTAGAAATGGAGAGAGGATCAACACAATGAGGTGTTTTACATCGTACTATAGAGGAGAAACATAAAACCTAATTTTACCCTAATTATTTGTGTGGACTGTAGGGTGATAATTTTGCAAGACTTTCATTCATGTATTGAACCAAGGATGATGTGGTTGTTGTATGAGCTATGATCGTTGAGTCGTGGCCTATTTATTTGATGCATTGGATATATAGTATATGATGTGCTTCTCCTTTCTGAAACGACTCTATTCCTTATGGGATGTTGCTAATTGAAGTCATGAACTCACTGCTTGAGCAGATTGTTGGTTGTAAGAAGTATTTTGAAGAATTGTTGCAATGCTAATACATCTACGTCGAAGACTGAAGTATTGGAGCTGAGAGTTGAGAGTCGACCTTCTCCTTCTTGAATTGCTACAAACTACATTGTCCCATCATTGCTGAGATTTATTTCTTCTCTGTAGAATGTTGCGACTTCATATGTCTGCCATTGAAGAATCCAAGTTGTGTTGCTGCAAGTTATTTTTATTAATGTATCATTGTATTTGAAATCTAATTCTGATGTAATATCACTCTATAATAAGAAAAAAATAGCTGCAAAATTTGAATGTAAAGAGGCTACAGAATTGTGTAATTAGATGCATAATCATTTTTGTTAATTATAAAGGAGCAGAAACTTAAGCCTTCATCCCATATCCTTTCAAATATTATGTAAGTTGCAAGTTCCAGAGTGAAGATGCACTATTTGGCATCTATTGTTGGTGTTGTCGTTACTCGTAAGGACACATATCTAGAATGGTCCAGAAAGATCAAATCCACCTCCATATGCAATAACCTATGGAACAAGATTTATGAAGGAAATACAATCTAGATAGAATTAGATATAGACATAACCACTGATCCAAAACCTCCTACATCAGAGAAAGAACTTGTTGTTTTGCAGTCTAAAGACAAGATATCCCTAACTATGATCATGACCACTGTTAGTGAAGAGGTGATCCAACATATTTTTACTGCAAAATCATGTCTTCAAGCATTAAATACATTAAAAGACTTGTATGACTCACATTCTGAGATGGATATAATTTAGTGAATGCTAAAATTGTTCATTGTTGGAAGTAAAAGATAATGATCCTATGCTAGTTGCATATGAGATCAGAGCAATCATGCATAATATCAAAGAATTTGGTATGAAACTTGGCGTTCCACTTGCAACATTTGCAAAGTCACTTTATCCAACTCACTCCACCTACCTTGAGTCCTTGCAAGCAAGCAACAAGTTCAAAGACCTAACATTTGACATCTTGGTAGAAAAGATTGCGAACATAGAGAAATCCTTTGGAAAGAATCAAGTGACAGTATTGGAGAATCCCTTTGCTTTATTCAGTAAGGAAACAATCGACCCAAAGAAACCTACAAGGGAAATAACAACAAGAGAGGATGAGGAAGAATAAGTTTCAGAGGCATAGGGAGCAGAAACAACTCAAGAAAAAGATCAGAATTGAAGTGTAAGCACTGTGGAAATATTGGACATGAAGTAGATCATTGTTGGGCCCCTTAGGAGTCCTTCAAAGGTAGACACAATCATAATAAAAAAGATAAAAATAAGATTCAAAAGGTGAGTAAATAAACTGATTCAACTCATTTTATTGTTGCACACTATAATCTTGGTATTAATGAAATAACTTCTCTTTCATCTTACAAATATTGTTGGTTTCATGATACTGGTGCAATTTATCATATGACTTTTAGAAAAAGAAATGAAGAACTAGATGACATTGAAAATGGCATAGTATACTTTGTAGACAAATCTAGCCTCAAACAAAGTGGAATTGGTTCAATTAGGCTCATGCTGCCTGGTTTCCCTGATTTTGTGTTAAAGAATGTTCTCTATCTTCTAGAGTTGCGAAAAAACTTGGTGCAGATTCGACAACAAGTCCATTCCATCCACATGTTTGATGTTGAGATAAGGAATTCCTCTGAAAACAAGGTCATCATGACCATGTATGAAGAGGGAAAGTTGTTGAAGTTGAAGGGTTGTTATGCAAGAGTTCAAAACTTTAACTATATGTCTCATCTTGAAGAAGGTAATATGTCATCAAGTTTATTGTGGCATGCAAGATTTGGCCACTTGAATTATAACAGTCTTCGTTTATTAAGAAAGAATGATGTATGTGGTTTTCCATTTATTCCTATGCAAAGGAACATTGTGATGCATGCATACTGGGAAAACATAGTAAGCAACATTTCAAGAGTCTAAATTCAGAGCATGTAGAAAGTTAGAACTGATTCAGTATGACTTATGTGGCCCCATGCCAATTCCTTCTACAAATGGTAATAAGTACCTCATGACTTTTGTTGACAATTATTGAAGAATGTGTTGGGTATATTTACTAAAGACAAAGTCTGCAACATTTCAAACATTCAATAACTTTCACGCATGGATAGAGAATCAAGAACAAGCATGTATTGGTACATTTCAATCTGATAATGGTAAATAATACACCTCTAATGAATTTGAAGATTATATTTCAAAACATGGGATTGTGCATCAAAATTTAGTTCCTTATAATCCTCAACAAAATGGTGTAGAAGAAAGGATGAATAGAATATTAATGAATATGGCAAGATCAATGATGTTTTTCAAGAATGTGAAACTGATGTTTTGGGGTGATACAATAGTACGTGCAGCATATTTGAGAAAAATAAGTCAATCTCGTGCTATTGAAGACAAGACTCCACATGAAATGTGGTTTGGCCACCTTCCTTCGGTTAGGCATCTCAAAGTTTTTGGTTCCACCTGTTATGCCTTGAAATCAAAGGAGGAAAGAAGAAAATTTGGTGCTAGAAGTCGAAGACGCAATTTCTTGGGGTATTCAGACACTTCCAAGGCATACCATCTTTAAGATGAGGTAAACAATAAAATTGTTGTTTCCAGAGATGTCATTTTCTTGAAACTAATAAAAATGATAAGTCTATTGAAAGGCATCTTGATCGTTTGGATAAGTTTTCTCTTCTAAAGACATTATGAATTTGATAATGAAATTCCAAAATTTGAAGGGGGGATCCTGATATAGGATTAAGATCAATCTTTGGAATTTCCTTTTGAAGCACCAACACCCCCTTAAGAATAAACTCAAGAAGAATAAGTTCCACCACTTAACATGAACTGGATGGTGTTATTGAAAGGATTGGAAGGTTGAACCTTGAAGAGAATCTAGTGCCACTAGTTGATCAACCAAGAGCATCAAAGAATATTCCAAAATGGGCCACAAAGACACTTGAAAGTTTTCATCCAGAAGAAGTTGGAAAGACAAGAATGAGAAACCCAACAAGACAAGATGATGGAGGAGAATCAGATAACTCAGGTGATGACATGGATGTCTCATTTGATTGTGAATTGAATTTATCTGCTAACTTTGAACCAACTTCCTTTATAGAAGCTGCTAAATGTGATGAATGGAAAGAATCTATGCAAAATGAATATGATGCACTCATAAATAATGGAACCTGGAAGCTGGTTGAGCCTCCATTTGGAACCAAACCAATTACAAATATGATGGATCACTTGAAAAACAAAAATAAAGGTTTGTGGCGAAAGGTTATGCACAAAAGGAAGGAGTTGAATATGAAGAACCATTGTCCCCCACATAAAAATGGGCTACCATCCACACTTTGTTCTCCATAGCAGCACAAAATGGGTGGAAAGTCCATCAGATTGATGTAAAAACTGATTTCTTGAATGGAGACTTGAAAGAAAATGTATGCATGTCTCAACCAGAAGGTTTTGTTGTGAAGGGACAAGAAAACAAGGTATGCAATTTTGTGAAATCCTTATATTTCCTAAAACAAGTACCATGATCATGGTATGGAAATCTAACCAAGCATATTATAAAACTAAATTTCAAGCATTATAATCTTGATGATGCAACATTGCTTGTGAAGAAAGTTGGAATATCTATTGTATTTCTTGGGGTATATGCGGATGACCTCTTGATGATAGGGAACAATGAAGATTATATAGCATCCATAAAGAAAGATTTGAGAAAATGTTTTGAAATGAATGATCTGGGACATATTCATTACTACTTAGGAATTGAAGTAACTCAACATCTTAATTACATATTCATATCTCGGAAAAAAAAGAAAAAAAAACTTGTTGGAGAATTGTTGCATAGACTTCGCATGCCAGAATGCAACCCTCTCTCAACTCTAATGGAACAAAAGTTGAAGCTCACATCAAGTAAATGAAAATTATTTGAGGATACGACCAAGTATTGGAAGCTTGTAGGAATCCTTATATACCTTACCACTACCAGACCAAATATTTCTTATGTTGTTGGAATTCTTTCCACATACATGTAGAAGCCCTATGAAGGACATTGTTCTGCTGCAAAAAGAGTTATAAGGTACTTAAATGGGACTCAAGACTTTGGAATCAAGTACACTATGGTGGAAGACTTCAAAATAATTGGGGTACACTAATTCAAACTTTGATGTTGACAAAGAGATGGGATTTGTTGGCTCATTCTTGACTAACCCGGGTTCAACTACTGATCCGACCAACAAAACCCAAAGGTACCAGCTTGACAGGGATTAATCCTATCGCCAACACATGCAAAGTAAGTGAGATATCACCCGAGATACCTATAGGATTTACAGGAATGAGGTTTCCAAAGAGGTAAAGGGGATATTATCATGCTAGAAATCGATAGAAAGGCCATCGACACATAACTATTACATAAAAATATTATAGCCCATGTACAAACTTAAACATATTCATAAAACCAATTAAATCCTTGCCTATTCAATTACTTATTCAGAAGTTAAAATATTATCACAGGTCACAACAATACAAAAAACATCACACACAGTTATCAAGTACCATTCGACACATGAAGTTTAATGTGGAAACCCATACGAGAAAAACCACAAAAGCGCCCGTTAATTGGAAAGAGTCATATCTTGAATGCTTTGGTTTGTGCACACAACTTGTATACATTCCTCCATAATCCCCATTACATTGATTTCACACACATAGATTATAGATTGATATTATACTCATGACTCTTATTCTTCTTTTACATAACTGTACGCAATAGTCTAATGACATTATAATATTTTTCTCTCCAAAAATTGGCTTCAACCAACCCTATTTTTCTTTGAAACCCAAAAAACCCAACCCTTTAAATTTTTATATGCTCTATTGGCTGAGTTTACATCCCAAACCCACTACCCAAAAGTTGACAACCCTTGTAACTAACTCACAGTCTCTACCATCATACTCTATCAATAAAATTACTTTTCCCCCAAAAACTACCCAAAATTTGGAGCTGACCATTTCAACACTTACTCTGTCGCATCCTTGTTCACACCTCGACCAATCTCCCAAACTTATATACCAAAATTAATGAAATTTCCTAGGTATAACATGCCCCCAACACTCACATGTGGCTCATCCCGATCCAGTTCAGACGGAAACCTCTGGTATGTTCAACTTAGCTTGAAAATCTCAAAAGATTTTCATCACATCCTCAATTTGTCGTTGAACATTCGCTTTAACCTTAGCAACTCACTTAATAATTTTAGAGTTGAGATATTCTGAAACATCCACTATAGTTGTATCTACAACTTGTTTGAATTCAACATGGACTGGGTGAATGGTCACATTTATTTGTTTTGATTCGTCTTGAAGCTCCAGGAAATGATCGGTTCTTCTTTGATGTTGTGTCCAAAGTTTGGTGACCTGCTGTTGCAATAACTTAAGATCAACAACCTTACTCATATTCTCGACTAGTATAAGGCATTCAATGAGGTCCCCATACCTACCATACTTAACTCTGTTGCATGAATTTTCTCTGTTATTTCTTGCAGCTCCATGCAATCCATCAAGACCTACCATGCACAGGACACATGCTCATACATCATAGCATAAAGTGCCTCATCCTCCTAAATATACCATATATACTCTTCAACTGCCTTTCCTTGCTCTTCTAGTACTTCATGAGGTGTAATGGGAAAAATCTTGGCTTCTAAATCTACCATCTTCTGCTGAAAGTCACTAGCAACTTCCCCCAATTTGAATACACAAGCTTCACCAATCATGTTGGGTGCGATCGCAACCTCTGGAATTTCCTGACAAGAAAGAGAAACAACTTTCTCTAGTCATTTCCTATCCTACTTCCACTTATGTGTTATATTTTCTTTATCCTACAACTGACTTTGGAATGAATACACAGTGTTCTTCCACTGGTTCAGTTGATCACATACCGTATGCTCTCGTGCCTTGATATTTTTTAGTTATTTCCTATTGAATGTTGTGTAATATAAACATGTGTATCACAAACATGTATAACGCGACATAAGAAATATCATGTACCTTACTGTTTAGCTTTGTTGTACCCAAACCAAGAACTTTGGACGCCACCTGGACCTTACGATGCTACCGATACATTTGTAATGTAGCTAGACGATCATCAAAAGGGCCATCTTCCTACAACTGTGTTAGCATCTTACTAAGTGTGAATTTAACTTCTTTCACAATGTTACAAAGAGTTTGAAGTAATTCAGTGACTCCCTCAAACAACTCAGTATGTCGGCTATCAATCTTCTAGCACATTTCATCAAGACACTCAATCATTCGATCTACCAATAAGTTATAATCGTCATCAGTTAGCTCGATAGGAGTGGAGTCCCTAACGCCCTTCTTCTTCTTCCCGCCCTTTTTCGCTAAGTCATCTGCTTTTTTCTTCGCCCCCACATCCGAATCTATCGGGGTGGAGCTCAACTCTTCATCACCATCTGATGGTGAGATCTATGTGGGTTGTTTTCTTCTTGTGGGCCCCCTGGTTGGGTCCTCAATGTATCCTCCTACCACATCTCAATTTTAGCAGAAATAAATCATTTGCAACATGTTGCTTCCAATCCTCCACCTAATCCCAAACTATTGCATCAATTTCCTCCTTTGATAACTGAAATGTAGTAGTTAAACACTGGTGCTGAGGATCTTGTATTGGATGAAGATAGAGATGGTGATCCCCTACAGTAAACTTAATGATATTTTGGTACCATTGTACAATCACAACAAGAATTCTTTACTAACTCCTAATGTGATGAATTAATGCATCAATATGCATATAGAATTCAATATTATTCTCCTGTTGTTTTTGTCTATTATCATTGAGCCATAGATTTTGATTCGTACCCCAAGATTTACCTCGCTCTTGTGCATCGATAGTGTCAACTAATAACTCATTTAGTAGGAACATCACCCAATTCATTTGAACTCTTGCAACACATTACTTTGATGCAATGATGGTACCAATAATGCATTGGTTCGGTCACATTTTCTGTAGCAGCTTATTCTACAAAAATTTAGCTATGAATCTAACACCTGAATCGTTAATTGAGGATATATCAAAGCCCGGCTTATTTCGCATGAGATTATATTTTTCCTTCATCCAAGAAACATCGCTTTTTTCCTACTCCTTTCTAGGAAAGAATGGTTTTGGATCAACTCCTTCCTTGGGTAAGCCTGTAATAACATCTATTAGGTAAACATCAATAGAGATTCGGGTATCTAACCATCAACACCCCCCTTGAAAAAAAACCAACAGTTGCTTCATGCATGTGTTAAATTCAACAGTTCAACCAATATGGGGCATGTACAACAACGACATAATTCCTGACTTATCTAAACTATGAGCCCAGTCCATGGGTATCAACTAAATAGGACCTCCTTCCACTAGCTGCATGTCATACACTTTGACAAGTGAAGTTTGGGGAACTTCCTCAATTCATGGTCAAAGAACGACAATTTCTTCAAGTTAGCCATTATTTCTGTTGTCGCATGAACTCCTTTTGGGATGGATGTATTTACCAGTGTATATTTGGAATTATTCCAAAGGACTACATGAGAAGAATCATCCTTCTGAGATGGATTATATCCCGACAGTATGGTCACTGAACCAGACCCAGAAGCCTCAACATCATGGGTGGATTTAAATCTCTGCTCTGGAAGAACTACCTATCCAGTCATTTGTTTCTTCTTAGTGGATTCATAAGGAACAGTCATGATACAACCTCTGTTACCTCCTTGACAATAGGGATTGCATGCGGGATTTCTACAGTCGAACCTCAAATAGTGCTATACATTGACATAGGGATCTCCATGGGGAAAACTTAAAACACAAAATAGTTAGTTGGAGAAGAATATCTTTCTCCATACACTTCACGCTTGACACAATTAGACAACTAAATCTCTTTTGGTGTTGGAATATATACACACATGCAGCCAAACGATCCAACCGTGTGGGTAGTTATTCTGATTTGATCTTTAATTAATTAATAAAGGTGGTGGCTAGTCCCTTTGCACGCTGAAATATTTTCGATCATTTATGAAAAGGAGCGATTAAATCCACCATTCTGCTTTCCATAAATGCATCTACTTACCACACATTAATTGTGGACTTGACAAAAAATCATGCTTATAAATCCCACTGTGACACACAACTAATTGTGAAAGATAGATAACTTGGAATGCAACACCCAAACTACAATAAAAATACAAAAATGCAATAGACAAATCATGACTTATATACAAGAATTCGATAGACATTTTTTTTTCTTTGTAAACTTAGTCAATAGAAGTATGATTATCCTGATAAGGTTTTAGTCGACTTCCATTTACTCAACCATCGAGGGGTGTACCATCTAAATTCTGCAACTGAAATTCACCTCCATCTGTAACAGAATTAACAGCATATGGCCCCAACCAATTTGTTCGAAGCTTACAAAGATGTTTTAAAAAATTACTATCATAAATAAGAGCAATGTCATCATGATGGAATTGCTTGAACTTAATATGTCGATCATGCCACGCGTTCTGTTGTTCCTTCTTGACTCATTGGTGGTAACCCGCAATGAAGCAATCTTCCTCCAATTGCAGTAATTGAGATAATATTTCTTCAATTGCACCCACATCTGTCATCTCAATAATTTCAGCTATTCTTAAGCTAGGTACAATATATTACATACGCATGACAACATCCTATCCATAAACTAATCAAAAGGGAATATGTCCTGTAATTTTCTTACATATAAGCCCATAATACTGCAAGTATTTTGTGATCCTAGTCATCACGACTCATATTGCAAATCTTGGTAAGTTCATGTTCCAAATTCTTATTAAAAGATTCAACAACTCAATTTTCCTATGGATGATATGGAATTATCTTCTTGTGTTGGTTCTGAAATTCTTCAGTTATTAGTCTCAATCACTCTATTAACAAAGTGCATACCCTGGTCACTTACTAGAATTTTTGGATAGCCAAACCTGGTTACCACATGATCAAACAAAAACTTGGCAGTAGTCGTTGTAGTACAATATTTGAATGGTGTTTCTTCATCCCATCTAGTTAAATAATATGTTGCAGTAATTATATACCGAGCACCTTTCCCTCTACATGGTGGAGTAATAGGACCCACAAAATAGACACCCAACTTATGAATTTCCTGCAAATGTATTTGTGGTACCAATGGCATTTCATCATGTCGGGATTGTTTCCTTGTGTGCTGGTATATATATCAAAACTCGATTGTATCCAAGAGCATATGAATGGAGTGTAGGCCACCATAATCCTTCCTGTAAAATAAATTGTGCTATCACTTTCCCTGCATAGTGGCCCCATGCCACTCCGGCATGAGCTTCAACTAACTCTATTGGTCGCTCAAGTTTCAAGACACAATGAATTGGTATCTCATCTGGCCCCATTTTATATAAATTTACAACTATTAATTGAAAGTTTACATATTTTACAACCAATTGTTTCTTTTGCGTTGTATTAAATTATTTCAGTGCCCTTCCCATAGTCAAGAAATACACAATGTATTCATAATAATCATCAACTGCTTTCACTATGAAAAGTTGTGCATCGAGAAGATTATCATCTAAATTGGTGGATTCTTCCCCGTTTTATAAACTTGAGAGATGGTCAGGACCCACATTCAACCTTCATGGTTTCACAACAATTTCAAAGTTGAATTCTTGGAAGAGAAGGAGTCATCAACAAATCTCCCCCCCGAACATTGGATTATTGACCAGGTATTTTAAGGCAAAATGACTTGTAAACATCTTAAAATGACCACCTAGTAAATAATGTTGAATATTTTAGAGTTCATATACCATAGAAAGTCCCTCATGCTTGACCATCGTATAATTTCTCTCTATAGTCAAAAAATTTCTACTAGAGAATGCAATGGGGTGATCGATAGACCACTCACCTTGTTGTGCAAGCATTTCTCCTAGCACGATAGACGATGCATCGACGCGCACATGAAATAATTTTATCCATTCAGAAAATACCAGAATAGTTGTTGAAACCATTTTCTCTTTGAGCACATCAAGACTCTTTTGACATTCCTCATTCCATTCGAATTTGGAATCTTTCTTCAACAACTTCTCCATTGAAGTTGTAATCTCTGTATAACCTCTGATAAACTTTTGGTAATAATCAATATGACCCAACATGGTCCTCAATTGTTTAACTAGAAAAGGTGTTGGTAGATCGATAATGATTGCAATATTTGCAGGGTCTATTAGCATTCCTTCTCTACATATGACATGACCCAACAAAATACCAAGAGGGGAAAAAATGCACTTCTTCAAATTTAAAGAAATTTTAAATTGTCTTCAAAGTTAAAGCATCATCTAAAGACTCTCAATATGGTCCTTAATCAACCCATATAATGTCCAATCATCAAAGTAGACTTCTAGAAATTTATGAATAAAATCTTTGAAAGCAGCTACCACTATCCTAGAAAAAATAACAGGGTCGTTCTTAAGTGCAAATGGAATTACCATGTACTGAAAATAATCTCATTCTCTCACAAAGGTGGTCTTGTTGGTCCTCTTTTGCGATCTTGATTCGATGATTCCCAGAAAATACATCAGTAAAATAATATACCTCTTATCCCCCTACACTCTCCAAGACCTCATATGTAAAAGGTGTAGGAAAAGGATCATGTAGGAAAGCATCGTTAAATTTTCTCAAGTCAACACAAATACATACTTAACCAAATTTCTTATACTATACAACCATTGGGATGATCCACTCTAATTATTTGACATGTTTAATAATTGTCGCATCTAGAATTATGTCTACCTCTGCCTTAACCTTTTGTTTGTATTTTGGATTTAGTCTATATGGTCACTAATTTATATGCTTTGGATCTAGTTTCAGGGGAACCTTCGTTTCACCTAGGTGCCCAAAAATTCCTTTTATTTTCATAATTTTTTTTGGGAATAGGTTATTGGAATTCATGTAAACAATGATTTTTCCAACAGTTTCGTCATTCAAGTAATCCCCAATTTTTACAAACTTTGGATTTTCAAAAGAACCAATATTTACCTTTTTTTCTTTTAATGGGCTTAAAAAAATTGTCAGATGATAGCCCCGGTTCCTACAACGCTCGACTACCTACATATTTGAGGTTGTGAATGTATCATTGATCATCATCTTCAAGTTCCCCAGATATGTTGTAACACTCCATCAGACTCTGAGATGTTGCATTCCATTGTGGTAGTCTTGACATCGGAATAGAAACTTCATAAAAAATATTGGAAGTAGGATATACACCTTTTTTTTATGCTTTGTATCGTTTTAGTCGGGCCCCGTTGACAAGTTTCTGAAACACATTTCCTTGTAGCATTTTTAGTCGGATTGATCTACTAGTGTTGATTTTTCCACAATATATGGACCCATCCGCTCAGTGTGTAGTTTATTAAAGTTTCCCTTTTACCTGGCTATTGTATAATAATACAAGGTCTCCAACTGATGGATTTTTGTTTTTTATATTTCTATCATGCCAAGTTTTTTGTTGTTATTTTTCGATTTCTTGGTATTGCATTGCAATTAATCGGTGTTCTTCAAGTTTGGATAGATATGCTAGTCTTTATTTTCTTGTGTGTTCAACATCTATGTGCAATATTTTGGCAATCATAGGTGTTTGTCGATGAAAACATAAGGGGACAACCGCTTCCTATCCATAGACACATCCGAATGGTGTCTGGCATGTCGATCTTTTGTATGTTGTTATGTATGCCCATTATACGGTAGGTATATTGTCATCTTAATCACCTTTTTCGGTATTGCATATTTTTGTTAGGCCTCTGGTTAATGCTTTGTTGAAAGCTTCAATTCCACAATTATATTGAGGGTGATACGTTGTGCTTTTTCGATGCTAAATCACGAAGTCTTTTGTTAGAGTGACAATTTTTTTGTTTACAAAATGTGACCCCTGATCATTGATCAAGGTTAGTGGATAGACAAATATTATGATATGTTCTCATGTATAAACTTAGCGGCTATATCACTTAAGCAAGTTTCGACAGGTTCTGCCTTTGCTCATTTGGTAACATATTCGACCGCGGTGATGATATATCTTGCTCCGGTCCGTCTACCAGGTGTCGGAAATGGCCCTATGAAATCAAATCACCCAGATTTCAAATGTTAATCTTGGATTTAATGATATTAAAGGAATTTACATTCTTGGTAGAGGTCGACCGATTCGTTTGCATTAGTCACACTTGTTCACAAATTCTTGACAGTATTTGTGTATGGTCGGCCACCATAATCCCGATTATTCGATTTTTCTTGTTGTTGTGTCACCTTGAAAGTGACCTCATACCAGTCCATAATATTAATGTTCTTCATTTATTATATCATTTCTTTCATGATGGAGAACACATCGTCGTAATACGTCATTTGGTCCAAGATTGTATAGGAATCTATTCATTATTGTGTAGGGTGCAGCCTTCATCGCTAGGATTTTCTTTTTCCTTTCATTCATTCCTCCTATAGCTTTCCCTTATTCCAGGAATTGAGCAATATATACTAGTTCGAATGGTATGTATTTGATTCTAAATAGGTGAGCATTTGGTAATTCATCCTTAATTCCATTCATTTCTTCACCTATGTCTATTCTCGACAGGTGGCTAGGTTCAACATTGGTTTTCCCTGGTTGAAATATGAATTCGAACTCAAATTCCTAAAATAATAAGAACCAACGACAAATTCTCCCACAATGTAGAGGTTTATTAATCAAGTATTTTAGTGCTTGGTGGTCCATGTAGAACACAAATGGGTTAGCCAATAAATAGTGTCATTATTTCTAGAGTGTGAATACCATTCTGAGTGCTTCCCTCTTAGGTATTGAATAATTCCTTTCAGATTTATTTAATTTCCTGTTGTTGTAGGCATTTGGATAGTCCATTCCTTCATCACCAGGTTGAGTTATAATTGCACTGATTTCTACTCCCAAAGCATCGATGTGTACATGGAATTTGATCAACCAATTTGGAAACCTTAGTATAGGTGCTTTGACTAATTTTTCCTTTATGATGTCGATTGATACAACACATTCGTCGGTCCATTGGTACTCCTAATTTTCATTTAATCTTTGTAGAGTCTACTGTAATACCATCTTTGCACACTACATATCCCAACAGGATTCCTATCGGGGTGGAAAATATGCATTTTTTTTATGTTTAGGGATAATTGAATTTGTCGACACCTCTCTAACATGAACGTTATCCACTTGCAATGATCCTTCAACATGGGATAAATTATCCAGCTGTCAAAATATACAACTATAGTTTTGTAGATGTATTCCTGAAATGCTTTAACGACAATTATTAAAAAAATAGCTGGTTCATTTTTCATCCCAAATGGCATAACTTTATATGCAAATGATCCAAACCCACATACAAATCTAGTATTATTTTGGTCTTCCTTAGAAATGGGTACCTGATTATATCCTCAAAATTCGTATGGAAACGAATAACATTCATGTCCTGTGACTTCATTAGTAATTTCATTGGTAAAAGGGGTCGAAAATGGATTTGTGAGTATTACTTTATTAAGTTCTCAAAAGTCGACACATATTCGCAAACATGTCGGGTCCAACTTTTTAGTTTGGAACACCATTGGGCTCGCTCATTCTGATTGAACAACAGGGTAAATATTCCAGCGACAAGCATATTGTCAATTTATTTCTTTACTATTTCCATATATTTGTGTGCAAGTTTGTATGGTATTTTCTTTACTGGTTTTGCATTGGGTTTGATGTTGATTTTCATTTCTCCAATTTCTTGAACAAGTCCTTTTAAACCTTTGTAATCCCGAGCAAAAATGTCCTTCAATTTTTTTAATAAATTGACGACTTCTGTTTTTTATTCCTCGTTCCAATAATCACATATTTTTTCCATTTTAGGTATTTCTTCATTGGATCAATCTACTTCTTTTAACTTGACTTTGTATCCATCCATGCTGGTGCTTTTCTTTCGTTAATTTTGTTTTCACCTTCTTTAAATTGTGAGAATGTTAGTGGGAAGTCTGCTAATGATAATATCTCAAGGTCTTATTTTTTTGAATTTTAAACTTTAAATATCCTTCCCGCTAGTTTTGAAGTTTTTGGATGTTATGTTTTCCATTTAAATATTTTTCCTTCTATTTTTTTTCAGTTTCCAATTGAAGTCTTGACGAACATTGGATTTCGGTCGATTTGATGTTGTTGCATGTAGCATTTTGTCGGACCAGTCGATGCTCCTCCGCTGGTACCTTGTTTCTTGTCAGTTGTAGGAAAATGTTGACCTAGTTACTTGACCTTATTAGTGACTTATCATGTGGTTCAAATTTGAAGTCTTTGACAAAGTTTTCTTTGATATTTTTCCAAGTGAATGTTTCTCCTCTTGCTTCCTCCATTTTGTACCACTTTTTTGGTAAATCTTCGAGTGTATTTGGAAGCAAGTGTGGCCATGTTATTTCATCTTTGTAGCCCAATTTTCTCCATTCTCTTTTATATATTTTGATGTGTTTCTCTGGATCTTTCTTTTGTGTAAAGATTGGAATATTTTCTTGTGTCGTGAGTTTTTTTACCTCTAAATATTTCGACAAAGTATGTTGATTTTGTGGTCCAAATTTGTAGTCTCGACTGATGTGTATCCCACCATCTTGTGGCTTGTCCTGTGAATGTCTCAAATGAACTTTGTATTCAACCTTGTTCACCTATGTTTTTCGAGACTTTTTCGACATGAGAAGTTGGGGATTCATGTTCTTTGTACCTCAGCAGTGGGCTAGTCAATGGTTCATTTTCGTGGGTGCCAAGATTGGATACTCTTTGATTTTTCTTTCAAATTTTTTTGGGATGCTAATGATGGAAGAAATGAGGAGATTCCCAACATCTCCCCCACCTCAAAATATTTCTTCGTCCTGAAGAAATGAGGAAATTCCCTTTTAATGTGACCCACCCTTCAATAGAAAGAACATCTAAACATAACGTATTGATAATCAAGAATTTAAGTAAAAATAAATTTTGGATCGATTATTTCAAAAATTTATGGAAACCCATCATGCAGACCTATCTCCACACAAATCCAAGATACTCTTATTGATCTTGTCCTTTGATGTTATATCAATCAAATAAATAAATAATCCAATCTTGTTTCCTATCAATTTCAAAGTATACTTGTGCCATAATTCCATGAGAATCCCTAGTAAGTTAACCCATATTAGTTAATTGATAACCTTTTTAGTTTGAGGTTGGACATAGAATTCCAAGGTTTTAATAATGGGAATAACCTACACCAGGAAATTTTAAATTGACCATTAAATCCTTACATGATCAAATATATTCACGTCTTAGCTTCATTTAGGGTGCATCAAATGGGTCTCATGCACCATAAGCCTTCTCCATGTATTATATCACATAGATGGTTTTACCTTGAATTAAGGCCTCCTCTTAGCTATGATAATATCTATACGATATTTATTTTTCACTAGTTGAATTAGAGAGGGTTTTAGGAACAAACCAATATTTCACCAGATGTTAATCATAAGATGCACCAAGTGACCAATTGACCTAATTCAACAATTAATATCTCTCAATCACTAATGACTGGTGTCAATACCAATTGGCGCACAAAGAGACTATATAACATATATAGGAGTTAATCTAACGTCATAATTAAATTTGAGTAAATTAGTCGCAAAAATGAGGCCTCAACTTTCATTAAAAATGTTGTAGGTAATTTTTTGGATCAGTGAAAGTGAGTTTTTTCCCTGCAAACCTCACCATCGTTGATGGGATCCTCCTTAAGAATACAACACAACTAGTGGAATTCAAATCCGAGTTTTGACAGTTCCGAAACATCACTAATGATTTCCTATCAAACCTAGTTGTCAGTCCACGTACTTTATCCTCAAGCCATTTCCTTGTGCGTTGTAAAATTTTGACACGTGATTCGTTTATAACCTGAAGTATTAAATTCTACTCCACCCATCACACTCTCCATTCTTTCCAAATGCTTGCTTCTTGGTTTTTTAATAAATATCCTAACAGTCTAGTATTTGCATTATTAATTGATAACCCATCGCTTCATCACATTCTTGATTGGTAACCCAATTCTCACCTTGGTATGCTTCATGAAGGAACACATACTTCTCTTTAACCAACATCTTGTTTGTTAATTAAACATTACTCTAATTAAAATCCCATTAATGCTTTTAATACAGAGGGGTATACTATGCATTAATCTACACAAAACCCTTAAAAGATATTAACATATCGCAAGGGAAGTGTTAGCATAATGCATAGGTTTTTGTTAAAATAGTGCAAGGTTAGTTGTAACATAGTGCATAGGTTAGACATAGTGCATGGTTAGTGGTTATCATTATAGTATCATAATTCAGTCTTATTGGGGTTTGTCATACAAAAAGTCAAAGGGAATATGAAAATTGATGTATATTTGGTCTGGTACGGATACAGACGCTGGAGTTCAATAACAAACTAAAAAAGAAGTTACTTGTATGGTTTTAATTAACATATATTTTACTAGTTACCCATTACTATGTTCAAGAATTGCATTTAGAAGCTGAAACACATAATGTTGGGTTGAAGCCATCTATGTTGGACTCCAATACCTTTATTGACATGATGGGACAGGTAGCATTGGCGTTTCGTGTACAATACCTTATACTATAGTGGAATCATCCTATATTCTACTACTATTGATCGTGATAGTACCTATGGGACCTCAATTCTCATTGTGGAATAATTTATACTTCAATATGTACCAAACTCCTTCAGTTGATTTGGAGACTGGACTTTACTACATATCAAGGTCATGGCTATGACCACTTATGATAGATGTTTATTATGTACTACATATTCATGGCCATGAATACCTATTGTATGTATATTCACTTGGGACTTCTATGTACCTTAGATCCATAGTCATGTATACAAATTCAGTTTTGTAATATTCTAAGGAGTGTCTAGTCTCCACTACACTTCTAGGATTTATAATGTATTTTGGCCATCATGATCATCCCTTTGACCTCATACATTAAGGGGCATCCTTGGTCTTCCATATACTGGGAAATTCTCAAATTTGACCCTCCATCTCCTTTTAGGGATATATATTGATCCATTGTGAAGCACTTTGGGAGGAGAAGTTTGAGAGTAAGGAAACTTTGGAGAAAAAATTCCCCATTTCCATACCTTCAGTTTGTATCCCTTTATCCTTGTTAGAATGAAATCCCTTATGTTCATCTCCCAAGCTCTTTCCTACCTTGTTAAGGAGGAACCCAATTACCCCTTGAACTTGTGAGATTTCCATTGCATGGAGGATTGAAGTGGTGGAGGCTTAGGTGGAGGAACTTAGTTTATCGGTCCCGATGAGTTGTTGATGGAAGGTTGTCACTATGTCTTTATGTTCATTATATCAATAGAAATACTCTTTTTTCATCCAAGTAGTGTTGCAATTGTCATATTATTTTCCTTGGGTATATTTTCTTGATATCTTAAATGGATTATGCTAGATTATGTGCTAACTATTCATATATATTTTCTATTCTTGCATTCGTTTATTGTTGAGGATAAGTTGTGGGTAAATAGCATTGGATCTAGATCTCAACGATGATACTTCGAACATCTGTTTGAGGAAAGTGCCATATCATTTTGTTGTTAGCATTTCATATTTATATAGCATACCTAAGAATTGAGTTGATTTCTAGTATCACTCTGTCTGTTGTGGTTCTACCCCAATCCATAGGAATATTTTCTTTGTAACAAGGACTCCACCAATTCCTTCTTGGAAAACATCTGTACATACTGCAAAACATTCATTTAGGTCAATATTATTGAGAACTGGTGTACCGGTGAGAAATCTCTTTAATTGATGGAAACTTTCTTCACATTGTGGTTTTCATAAAAACTTGGCTCCTTTCTTCTACAATGATGTAATCGAATGTGCCACTATGGAGAAGTTCTCTATAAATCTTCTGTAATATCCAACTAATCTCATAAATAACCTTATTTCTAATACATTCTTGGATGTAGGCCATGCCATGATAACTTCTATCTTCTCTAGATCCAGTGTTATTCCTTGTTTAGAGATAGCATGTCCCAAGTAATAAATTATAATAAAATATACTAAATTATAATGAAATGTCTCAAGTTAAAAAACAATAAAGTGAAAAACGAATTATAATGAAATATCAATGAAGTCAACATGTAATATGATTAGGAAAAGGATAAATAACAATAAATCATAAGTCAAATAGTTTAATAAGAAAAGGATAATCAACAATAAGTCGTGACTCATTTTATATAATGATATTCTAGAACAATCAATAACTATGACATATGACAATTTTTCACAAATAATTTAATTTAAAAGATGTATTAATAATAAATTAAAAAATTAAAAAATTTCTTAATAATAAACTATAAAATTTATATGTCAAATTTTGTTAGCGTATTTAGTTAAGGTGTAGGTCTTATCAGCAAGGTGACCTAGGTTCAATTTCTCTTAGGGGTGAATTAGTTGAGGAGGAGACACCCAAAATTTAACCAAGTTGATGACTGGTGTTGTCCGGGATGGATGCGATCCCCAGGTGACTATTGAAAAAATAGATATCCATGGGTCATGGTTTCTCAAACTAAAAACCACTTTCACCAAATAAAGAAGTTTTGAGCAAACAAAAAAATATAAATTTATATAGAGATAAAATTTACACATCATGTGACAACAAAGCCTCTCAAAATATAAGGAAATAAATTTGTATTATATAAAAGAAACAATTAAATATAGACACCCAAATGTATATGTTTTTGTTGAAGCTCCATCTAATCACATCTTTATAATGTCTATTTTAAAAACAAAACTAGATATATCTTTTATCTTTTAAGTTTTGGAACTACAGTTTGTTTGATTTATATATAATTATGAATTGAATTTTAGATAATTATTATTTGTAACCATAAAATAGTTAATTGTTATTTACAAATCTTACTAATTCTTAAATTTGCAACCATAAAATGTTTGACAATTAAAAAAAAGTGATTTCTAAGGACTTTATATAGTTTTTGGATCATTTGGCGATTTTTAGAGTAAAAAAGTTATCCCATGGAATTTGGGCAAATCAACTTTAAAAAAAAACAAATTGGAAAATCTCTTTTTGGAAAAAGGGTAAAAAATAGCCCTTGGGTAAATTTCACCAATAAAATTTTCCTTTGGTTCGATGGGATTAGAAGGAAAACAATGGAATGAGTATATAGAATAACTATACAAAGTAGGAATGCATCTCAGATAAGAAGAGTACTCATTTATATGCGTAGAAATCCAGGCTCAAGAAGGTACGATGTAAATATTCGATATTGAACTATTTTCCTTCCACACACACCTAACACATATTAATGGTGGTGGATAAAGCTTTGGAAGGTAAAATCCCCTCCAAATACTATCATGTTTGCTTGGATCTCTAATAAAGAGATTGTATCGACTTGGGAAATGATGAAAGGAAGGGGTTCCAAGGTCCCAGTAGATGCCCATTGTATGAGGAACATGAAGAATCTCTTTCCATTTTCTAGTCCACTAAATAAATAGGTTGTCTCCCACAAATAAAGTCTCCAACCCTAACAATGGATATGGACAACATCAAAATAACATTGGAACAATGGATAAACCATACAACAGAAGAAAATAAGGATTTCCTTAGAGGTAAGGTGGTCACTTGGATGTATTAGAATGAATGCATTTTTAGAACAAAGAAGGAAATATATATAGAATATTCTATAAACTAAAAGTCAATATAATGTCAACCATGACTCCAAAGCTCACTAAGATTTATTATCACTAAGATTTTTCGATTAGGAATAATGTTTATCTTATCCTACTCATTAGGGATATGTTAGATGAATTATTAGATAGTTGGGTGTGAGAAAGAGATTCTATCCAATAGGTCTCTTCTATTTAATGTGTGGTTGAGATCCTGTTGCAGCTACAACGATTTTCCCAAATTTCTAAAAAAATTTGGACCCTCCTTTGCTTTGGATTAGTTCAGTCCTTTTCTTGTTTTCATCCTTTTGAGTTCAACTTATGGATTTCGAAGTGCCTGCATGGAATTTGAGCGCTTTCACTTAGCTGGTTTCTCAATATTTTCATGTTTTTCATTTTAAATGGAGTTTCTACTTGTTTTCATTGCAAAATATTCTTGGATCGGGAGGTTTCGTCTGTGGTCGATCCGCCGTTGCGGGTCCTTTTCAACTCATCTTTATCTTTTCTGCCCCGCCGTTGCGGGTGGCTTCCGAAACTGCATTTTCGGTCTTGGCCCCGCCGTTGCGGGTGGCTTTCGAAACCTGACCTTTGTTTCTCGCCCCGTCGTTGCGGGTGGCTGCAAGAACCCGGTTGTTTGTCCACCCCGCCGTTGCGGGCCTGCCTCCTTTCTTGGTTGTCATATACCAGTTGCGGGCGCGTTCTTAATATCGTGTCGGAGGGGGACGAGTTCTGCCCTTGCCGCCGTTGCGGTCTAAAGAAAGATGGAGAGATACGGTTTATGGCCGACTTCGTTTGTCGGCGCCATGGAGAATGTTGGCTTCCACGATGCACCCGCCGTTGCGGAGGTCGCCAAACTCCTGATCGCCCGACAAATGAATCCGTTGCCGTCCGACCTCGTGTTAAAGCGTATACCTTTGTTTGGTGATGCGGGTGGTGAAGTAAAGAGGGTGTCCCGCCGTTGCGGGCGTAGATAAGTTGAGCCGCCCGCCGAGTCTTTCCTATCTGGCCCGACTGATCTGACTCGTCGCACGTGCTAGTTCTTTTATATAGATGGGGCACGTGGTTGTTTTTTTATTATTGTTTTATCGTGTCCGAGCTGTCGCATTGTCGAGCTAGCGAGTGGTGTGGAGCTTCGTACCGGTACCTGCGTCCAGCTGTTGGTCAAGGACTCCATCGCTGTCACCTGTTCATTCGCGCAATCCTGCCAGGTAGGAGCTTAAGCCCTTCTTTTCAAAGTTTTGGCTGGGTTACTTGGGGTGAAAATAGTGAAGTTTTTACGGCCTGTTGTTGTCGTTCGTAAACGGTTTTTTTTTTCTTTACCCGCGGCTAGGGTTGGTAGTTCCATTCTCCCCAGCAGTTGCGCCCGCGTCATATCTTATTTGGGGGGAATAGTTTTTGGCCGTTGGAGGGATTGGGGTTTTTCCCTTTTATAAAGCCGAGTTTCATCTACCTCCGCGTTTCGGTTCATCCATAGAAAAAGGGGGAAGACAAGGTGCAGGCGGCCGTTATGCCGCCTGCACCTGGTTATTTCTTGTTGCGATGTGGACTTTGAAGCGTTTGGGGGAGGGGATTTTTCGCAGTTCGTCCATGATAGGTGTCCGGCCATTTGATTTCCTCTTCCGCGAGCCCTAGTCGTAGCCTTCGCACTGCGCGTTCGCCATTGCTGGCCACCGTGAAGCCCTAGGACCGTGTCGCGGTCATTATTCGAAGCTTTACGGGTATAATGAGCGATGGCGCTGATTGGTGTCCTCTGCACGAAGGATTGTCGTGGGTGCCCGTATTTAATGACCGCACAAATGTAATGGTCATGGCCGCGAGCGGCTTAGGCTGTGCTATTCTTATTTTTGCTAGGGATGGTTTAAGTTTGCAGGATAATCATGTTGGTTTTGCATTTACATTACTTGATGTCATGGTTATAAATTAATATATTGATTAGACTCGATGGCAGACCATTTGATGAAGTACATCCTGTAGCATTTATGGTTAGTTATATTGCAGAGATGGGTTGAGTTTTGTGCTGCTAATTCAATAATCCTAATGTAGGTTGGTTATGCATATATATGTTACACTTATAAGAAGATAGCGTAAGCTCAACAGATTGCATAACTAGGTCAAATTATGAAATATAAAGAACCTATGACTGATACCATTATAGCCACATATACAAATGGAGAAAGAATAAACTACTTCTTAACATTTTCAGAATCTGAATGGCTTCATATCATGATGTTTTGCATTGCAGGAAGATTTCAAGATGTCCAAAAGGCAGAAAAAGAAAGCACCTGTGGTAGAGGAGCAAACGACCATAGAAGCCGATATACCTACTGAATACATATATGAAGATACACAGTGTGTCACAGGGGTGGACCCTGAATATAAATGGGGAGACTTACACAGAATGATTTCCCGAAGGGAAGTTCCAGATATAGGCCTGGAGGAGGAACATATCTACACAAACATAGAGAAGTCTGCAATCATGAAGGTTGCCACTAGGCCCGAGATGTTTCCT